>MU223795.1:2423571-2443851 GCA_018584345.1 Thuja plicata
ACCATATGTCTTTGTTTCTAGTCATTAAGCAAGTGGGATTAGTATCATTCAGATAGAATAAGTTACCTTTAGTCTATTCACCGGTACCAATCAGCTTTCCTGATTCATTGAAGATCTTTGCCTTCTTTTTTTCAAATGCTACATTGTGACCTAAATTATTTAGCTAAGAGACACTCAATAGATTATAATTCAATCCTTTTACCCAATAAGAATTTTCACATTTAATCAGGTTATTCAGCATTATTTTTCCTTTACCTTCAACTGGACAAGGTGTATCATTTCCCATTCTTACTGTACCACCATTGTAATACTCAAAAGTATTAAATTTTTCTTTGTCACCGGTCATATGGTGAGTACAGCCACTATCTATAATCCAAATATCATTCTTACTAACCTTAGATATGAGTGTAGTTTCTTCATACCTTTCATCTTCATCTGAATCATCCTTCATAGCTACAAATACTATCTCGATGTCATCATCCGGTTCGGTGTCAGTATCTTCATCTTTGCATGCAGCTAGGTAGCTACCCTTCTTGCCTTTGTCCTTGTAGTCTCAGGTATCCCTTCTTTCTGATTGTCAGTAACCTCTATAATATTTGTTATCACCTCTGTCTGATTTCTTCTCAAAAGATTTGTCATCACTTCTGTCATCTTTTCTTCTATTAGGACATCTTGTAGCAAAGTGTCCAATCTCTTTATAATTAAAGCATACAAGTGGTAACTTGCCTTTGTATTTACCTTTGCCTCTAAGTATTCTTCTAGCCATAAGAGCTTCTATTTCATCTAGATATTCTTCTTCACTTTCACTTTCACTGTCCCTTCTAGATGAGCATCTATGATTGGATTTTCTTATTTTCATAGAAGACTTAAATGCAGACTCTAAACTTGGTAAGACACTATTGTCAAAGTTATTCATCTCAAATGAAATCAGTCTACCAATTAAGCTATCCAGAGTAACTGTATTGTTTGTTACTACTCTCATTTCTTGAATAGTAGAAACTCTAAAGCATATACAGGCAATAAGGTTCTTAAGATTTTACTTACCACTGTCTCCTCTTCAAGTGTACCTCCAACACCTCGTATAGCATTGACTACTTCTTTATTCTTGTGTTGTACCGTGTGATGTTTTCACCTTCTTTCATTCTGAGATCAACAAAATTTCCTCTAAGGCTTTCTGCCTTGGCTCTCATAATGTTTGTATCACCTCCATGTACAAGATTCAGTTTGTCCCACATTTTCTTTACAGTTGTGCAATCCTTGACATCTTCAAATTCAACATCAGAGACTGAGGAAGAAAGCTCTATAACCATGCATTTATGCTCATGCTTCACTCTCAATTGATCTACTATCAATGGTTCTGTAGGTAACACATATTCAGTATCTAAGTATTGAGTAGTATCATTACCAATACCTGATAGGTGGAGTCTTATCCTGCTTTTCCATGAATCAAAGTTGTCTTTGTTCAACTTGGGCACATCTCGTCTGTTCATCTTGTGATCTTTTACTTAGGTATTGAAACCTTCCTTCTAAGCACACAAGCTTTGATACTAATTGTTAGTAATAACTAAGAGGGGGGGTGAATCAGTGGCCTCAAAAATTTATCCTTTAATCTTTTACCACCAATCAATACACCTCAGATTATTAAGTCCCTACAAGATGTATGCCATGAAATACTTGAAATAATAAATTATCTATCGGTTTACCTTGTCTGTCCTTTTCTCCTTGATAACCGATAAGCAGTAAAAAACTATTTACCGATACTCAATAAATATGCAGAGTATACCAATCAATCCAGAAATGCATATGTGAAATGTAAAACAATAAAGTAATAAACCATACACACATAACACATGGATTTTAACGTGGAAACTCTGTTAAGGGAAAAAACCACTGGGACCGGTACCCCAAATTTTCACTCTTCTAAAGTGAGCCTTGTTAGGAGCCAACCCTGTTAAAGGTTACAAATACACTGTTAAGTGCGACCTTGTTAGAGGATTTTTATACATAGGTTGTCACTTAGTATCTGGCATCTATTTTGCTACCACCCTTGATTCAGCCTCCTTCTTAGACTGTCAATAGGATTTAGGCAAATCTTGCTACCATCCTTGAATCAACCTTCTTATTAGGTTGTCAATAGGCTTTATGAAAATTCAATGCTACTTTCATGAATCAACCTTTTTGGCAATCTGTTAGGATATACCTCAATTATAGAAAATGGTTAAGTCCTTCTCTGTTAAGAGACTTGATGCTTCAATGGTTAAACTGAAACATTATGACCTATTTCTAATGCAACTTGACTTGTAGATTTTCAGATCTATTTAAGTACAATACCTCTCTGATCAATGTATCAATTCAATTCTTTGTGCTCCACACTTTTTTCTCTGTAATGTTGTGCTTCACTGTTCGTCGATGTCCGCAAAATTCCTTAGCTCTCCTTCATCTTGATTGATCAAGACTGTATGAAGTTATCCTTCATCAATTTCTCTTCAGCATCCTTTTTCTATTCACTCCCCGTATATATGATTTCTTACAAAAATGAATTATGCTTGTCTCTTATATAGACATGATATTCCTTAATTCTTGATTCTTGATTCTTGGTGTGAAAAATAATCCAGCCAATTTGATTTACGGCTTTAACTCCTGATTTATCTCGTAGTTATCTTCTTGCCAACTGTACAAATATTCTTTACTTAACTCTGGGCAAATAAAACAAATAAAACAACCAGATAAGTCTATCCTTAAGCTCTGCCAGCTAGATATTTTGTCATTTTCTAAACTCTCTATTTTGTCGGTCAACTCTGCAGTTAGTTGTCGATGACAACTGCTAGTTCTGTCAGTGCAACTCCAGTTAGCTTTGGGATCTCCATCCATCAGGCATCATAGGATTTTTCTTTTTCAGGCATCACTATGACTTTTTATTTTCCTTTACCGATGGTGTGCACTCCGTCAGTGTTGTCTGTCACTTAGTGAATACTTGACTTTTATGCATTGCTAAAAGCATTATCTCTGTTCCATTGATTCTCTGAAGTCTTTGGTATTATGTACATGACCATACAGATGATATAAGGTTGACATCAATGAAAATACAAACCATTAACTATTTTAATGTCTTGTATCATCTTCAACTTAACATTATCAAACATTCAATCAGTTACATGTCATCAGTAACCGAAACTGACAAGGTTACAGAAGGAGATTCAAAGAAAACAACTGGAGACACAACTGAGAAGGATACATAGACAAAGGAAGATGAAGTGCATAAGGAAACAGATGAAGGAGAAAAAACAAAAGATGACCTTCCTGAGATAACCGAACAAGTTGCTACAGATAATGTAAAGGTTGATATGGAGACATCCACTCAAAACCGACAAGCTGGCACCGAAGCACAACAACAAAAAGAGGCAACACCACAAATCACTTCATCCAGCACAACAGACAAAGCTGAGAAGATGACTATGGTACTACATTCAAGTGAAACTCAAAAGAAGAAGAATAAATCCAAAAAGAGTAAGTTGGAAGTCACTCTAGATGAAATAATTAAGATACCCAAATGTGACCCAACTACACTTGACTATGAAGCACTTAAAGAATACGGTGAAATATACCAAAGGAAGGGACTATAGGAGAAGCTGAGAAAGCAACACCGAGACTCCATGGTACTAGAAACAACTAGGGACATCTTGAATCAGATTGTACCTTATGTTGATGTTGATCAAAATAAACCTATCCTTGATCAACTAGCCACTCTCATCGAATCCATTACAACGCAGAAAATTGATGCAGAAAAGGAAATTGAAGAGATAGTAGAGAAAAAATATCAGTACAAACTTGTTGAAAAGATCAGCCAAGAAGTGGCAGAAAATAAGGTAAAGCTTTCAAAATTGGTAAGTGAATTAGATCCAATAATTGTTGAAGCTATTTCCTTGATGCAACAATTGAGCACACTTGAAAAATTCACTAAGTAGCATAGTGATAAGATAGAAAAGTTAGATTTTGATCTAGCTACTAGTGCTAAAGGCTTAACCACCAAGGACAAAGCAATAAAGTTGCATTATGAGAAAATTGTTGAGATAAAAAGGTTAAGACAAGAACTGTGGGAAGAAGAAATACAATTTCGAGAAGAGGTCACCGAGCTCCAAACTCAACTTCTACCAAATCTCACACTACTTCAACAACATATAAGTTCAGAAAGACAACTGATAGCAACCCCCAAGATGTCTGTAGCAGATAGCATCTACGATATGCATTCGAAGATCACACTCGAGCGCATGGCTCTAGACAACCTGAAGGACCAATGGGTGAAGATGATGGAGGACATGAAGTCCTCGTACTCTCACATTTTTGATAAGCTATTAGGTATACACCTTTGCCCTTAATATCAAATAAGGGGGAAAATATTGATATGTACATAAACTAAGTACAGAAAAAGAACAAAAAAAGGAGTATAATGATATGATGTGATATATGCAACACAAGGCGAGAAAGATCAAAATATCATGTACATACACTTATACTATACTGACATATGCATAGGGGGAGTCATGAAATGACTAAGGAATATATATGATGTACATACTGAACATTTTTGTTAAGTATTTTGCACATATCAGTTTTTGGTACTAATGTCAAAGGGGGAGATTGATGACATTATTTTTCCATTAGTATGCAAAGAACACTTTCGGTAAACATACACAGAAAGAAAGGAAAAAGAGAAAATTGAAAATGCAAATATCAGAGATCACCAAAAACTTCTAAGTACAAAGAGAATCGACGACACAGTTTTGTGTGTAAACCAAAAATGCAAAGTGGAAAGGCTAAAGAGGAACCTGACAGTGGATCTCGATGAGCAGGACAAAGTGCAAACCGAGTGAATAGTCAAAGAGGAACCTGAGAGATAGTTCAAGCAAGGAACACTGAGAGATGGTCTAAATGACTTCAGAGCATAACCGACTGACAGAAACTAAAAGTCGGTTGAAGCCCGCAAAAATTGGATCTGACTTCCACGTCAAATAAAATAGTCATGTTCTATTTATAGAGTCTTGATTTGTTTTTAAAACCATTACTTTAGGGACAAGAAACATTATTGTAAGTGTTTTAATCAATCTAACTAATTTAAAACACATAGACTAGAAGATCAAGGTAAAGTTGTAAACCTGTGATCTTAGAGTTAATATTGTTTTACGTGAAACTTAATTAGGTAAATCTATCTTATAAATAGATGTTGTGATCATTCATTATGAGACAAAGGATGGATGAGAGGATGAATGAAGCCTACGAGCACATCTATGGATCAAACTGAAAATTTCAAGAATGAGAACAACAAAAGGTGAATTTGGTTATCAAGAACCAAGAATAGGGGCTACCGAGCAACAGATGTATTATTCAAGCACATTAGGTGATACACTTATACATGTAATCTTAAATGGATTTGTAATCAGCAATAGGAGATTGTATACACTAGGTCAAATTGTAATTTTATTACATTCTAACAAGTGAAGCAAAGTGTAAAAATCCTGTCAAGGAAGGTGGATTTAATAGTCCAATTGTAAATCTCTTAACCGAGTACAAACTAAATAGTGTTGCTAAAGCTCTTAACAGAGTAGACTTTAATAGGTCTCCATAGATACTCTTAACAGGGTAGATCATCAGAAGTGATCAAATTTTAAGCCTTAACCGGCCCCTTCCAATCTGAAGATAGTGAAGAATTTGTGGGTGCCATCCCCACCACAGTTTTTACTTCCTAACAAGAGTTTTCTGCGTTATCATATCTTGTGTTATGTGTCAATTACTTTCATGAATTTTTCTATGAATGTTCACATGTTTGATTAAGTTAAAGAATTGATAAGTCTTACATCAAGAAAGAATAGATCATATGGTTGGATATATAATTGATTACCTAAAGGATAAAAGTTAAAAGATACAAAAATTTTAGAGGTATTGATTCACCCCTCCCCTCTCAGTACACACTTCCCATTAATTCCAACAGAGGATGCCCCGAATCCTCTATTCTGTTATTTCATTCTTGACTTCAGTCTATCATTTATCTCCCCTGATTCTAATATGGGTATCCATATTCTTTTTCTTCTTTGTTTCTATATGCAGAAGAGAATTGTAGCCCTATGTCTGTCAGATGTTTTTTCATATATTTTAAAAACTATCTAAATACAATATTATAGTGAATATGATATATATAGACTTCGACGCAAATTTCTATATTGTTAGAGTAATAATTTTTTAATTTAATATAACTCCTTACCTCTCCCGAGGTTATACGTGTGAAATGTCCATTCAAGATTTTTGGCCATGCTAAAAAATCTTTTTTCATAATTAAGATCTTTACTAAGGGGTCTAATATCATTGATGCGAGGTATGCATATTGATTGTCAATAAGTGGTGAAAAGCCTATATGTTGGTATCTTAATGAAGGGGTAAGATCGTCATTAATGAGTTTATTAATTATCCTCCTTTCTCTTAGCTATGAGGCAGATACTTAACGTCAGTTATGGTGCACATTAAATCTTCCATTAAAATTAAAAGATTACGAGCTATGTCAGATTAGTGTATCTAACATGATCTTTTTGTGTGATACTTCCTTAGATTTTGATGGTAAATGGTATTAAATGTGGATTGCTTTGTATCTAAAACCATTACCATGAATATTTGTGACAAGAAGTCATACAATCAGATACTATTTTTTTATTAATGTTATTCCAACTCGATCATCTTTATCTTTAACTGAGAAGAGATATGATACACGAGACAAATTTATTATTGACTACTTAATTAAGGAGAGAAGAAAATATTTCCTGCACTTCTAGATGCGAAACTTTCAAAGTAATGAAATACCAATAATTTAGAAGATACCTTAAGGATGAAAATGATCACGATCAAAGGATAATAGTTTGAATGATTCTATGTTTTTGGGAAAGACAACAATAAAAGCTTGTGGAAAAAGAAAGATAAGTGAGCGATCTCTGAAATTTTGAAGTTTGTCTAAGAAAGAGGGATACCAATAGGATGGGTGTAAATGATGCAATAATGTATTCTTTTATATATATTAAAAGAAAAGGATGGAGCCATAGCAAGTGTTTCACAGAATCAAAAAAGGAGCATCCAGGATGCTTGACCCGAAAAGGGATGTCAGGAAAATACATTTGTCAAAGAGTTCCAGTGAATCTAGAACTTTTTTCCACATTAAAGACCCTATAAAAGGCATTTAACCGTAAAGGTATAATGTGGGGAATCCTTAGTTCAGCGAGGGAGGAAGGGGTAGTGGGCGGAAACTGAAATTATGACATCAGTCATGAAAGTTAAAAGTTGGGGGTTAAAAAACCAAGAATAAGAAATAAGGGGGAAGTAACGTGACCCCCCTTATTCGGTGAAGGACTACCAGGGCTAAGATTTCTGAAAAGGTGATGGTTCAGAGATGTCAAAAGGTAAGAGAATGGATGCATTATCGTGCAAGTTGCAATATTGTATTTTTGTCGATATTCTGAAAAATAGTTGAGAGTGCTCAAAAGGGAGGAGTCTGATAGGTAGAGTGAGAAGGAACTGAAGCCCTCCAGGGAGAAAAGGGATCAAGGAACTCAGTGACAAAACAAATATTCTTTCTCTGAGGGATACCCAGACATCAAATCCCTTCAATAAAAGATATTAGTGTCTAGCTGCTACATAGTACGATGAGTCTGGTACTATGGTAACGATAATAAATATAGAGTACATGTAATAAAGGCATATATAAAGGTGACATAGCAGGAAAAGGAGAGGGAAATCCTCCAGCTGAGTCTTAGATTTATTCACATACAAAAAGAAACTATGAAATAGAAAAGCTTCACCCATATAAAAATGGCCCTGAACTATCATGGCTATGATCATCTGAATGATGCAAGTAGTGATTGGAAAGATATCGACGATACCAAGTTGATTTTTTATGATTTAGAAGATTTGTACCAATGAGTGCATATCCCACCCTTGCATCCCATTATGCAGAAGTTCATTGAGAGTGGGTTAATCCAAGCACCAGGGTTTCTAGTCATCATCCAAGCTCCCGAACTGATAATGGAGTGCATTTCACGATTCGACCCTGAAAGTTGATAGATAAGGAATTCAAATAATGAGGTTGTTGTAACCTTAGATAGACAGTCAATGCACAATTTTTTTGGCGTTCCAACCTAACCAAAGTATACTGACTGGGATTTTTCAATGTACGCCTCATATTTTAATGAGAAGAAATCTAGGTAGAGGGGTGATATATCAGCAGATTGGTTTAGAACCAAGAGGGACCCTAGCTCCAAACTCCCAAAGACATTATATGGGACCAATCTGAAAAGAGAGATCATGGATATCTTAATGCTTCTACATCGCCTACGGGGAAATGAGAGTGCCCTAAATTTTGAGGAGTGGTGGTTTTTCATCATTCAGACCATCAATGCTGAGAGAAGATATATTGATTGGGCTAAGCCTCTAAGTGATAGATTAATCGAAATGCTCAATCTTGCTAAACATACGTCTACCTTTTATATGTCTTCCTGTATCATATATGCCTTAGCTTGTGTACGTGGCTGGCCCAACCTTCTGAGTTTAGAAGAGTATGAGGAGGATATATAGGTTTATAATTACTATGTATGTCTACAAATGCGTAATAGTTATGGGATTTTATGATGGGTAAATGATGCATTAATCATGAAATTATGTAGGGAGCTGCAGGGATGCCCTAAGGGGAGAATTTCCCTAGAGGCTACATTGGTGATAACTACCTATGGTAGCCACTTTACTCAGTTTCTAACGTTTACTTATTTTAGGATTGGGGCATTTGACAATTGTTCGTGTAAGTTGCCTAGATATCCAGATGATAAAGTCATCCTAGTAGAGATTTGTAGGAAGATCTTGGAGGTTAATACTAAGTGTGGTGAGCATCATAAGGCAGGGATATGATTTCCCATAATAGTTGGTCCTTATACCTGCTCCTCTAGTTCCAACACCCATAACCTAGTATAGTGTGCCCAAGCCAAGTATTGATTTGAACACTACAACATGCTCCGAACACACTTTGATCCTGTAAATTTTGTCAAGGATAATTTGCAACTAGGATCATCCTTCCACCATATCCCCACCCTAGAGGACTACTAGGTGAATAGAATGGATGATTATGACATGAGGGAGCGGTCATGGTCACGACTCACAATAGAGAAGATAAGACTCTATAGAATAAATATTGATGTGGATGGGGTTACAGAAGATGGGACAGATATACTTTCACCCTAATATGTGGGAAGTATAAAGGAAATACCTCTAAACCCATCATATTTGATGGGCCAAAAATGGATGATCTCGCCCAAAGGATGGCGCCCATCCTTAAGTAAACAATAGAGTGCGTGAAATGGAAACAGACAAGTAGGCGGAGAACAAACACCACCAAATCCATGAACACCCCAAATCAAAGCCCACATATATCAACCTACAGAGCATCCAAAATTGGGCCACCAAATCCCAGTGAGAAATAGGCAGCCGGTGGGGATGATCAACCACCTGAGAAAGTCCATATGCTGATACAAACATGTGGAAGTGGGTCATTGCCAGTAATCAATCTTGACACACATGAAGTCTCCCATCCAGGAGAAGTAGGAGAGCATGAAATGGTTTCTCAAGGAGAAACATATGAGAAACCCCAAGAGAAAATCACAGGGGCACAGTCAACAGGGACGTAGAGGGATACACAGAAAGAGAATCTAAGCCCCCTCCCTCATAAGGTACCTTGATTCTCTGCCTCATCCTCAACCATGCAAACTCTACCAATAGTGAGGAGGTTATTTGATATAAAGAGTATAGCCAACACTTTGGGGGTTCTATCCACCCCATCATGGATAGAGAAGACAATAAAAAAAAGAGAAAAAAGGGAAGAGGACAGAATGCCTCTAAGTGACTTAATCACTCAGATCATGAGGGGCCCAGCAGTGACAAAGGGAAAAAAAAAAGCCCGTATTTTGTCTACACTGGGAAAGGATCCTAGGATAGGGCATGTCCAATTGGAGATTTCCCAAGAAAATACAAAGGAAGATGCCTCACCTCTATCATTATCTAATTATGAGGTGAGTAAGATTGATATAGGTCCCTCTCATCATGATAGTTCAGTAGATATGTGGGAGTTTACACATCAAGAGGTAAGGGAGAGATTGGAAAACCTGAAGGGGGACAAGGCAAAGCTCAAGTCTACTATAGCTCATCTTATAGAATATATTAGAACAACCTTAACCCCTTTTTCCTCACAACCTGGGCAACCATCCAATGAGACATTTGATCCTTTGTCATATACAAGTCAGGAGGTAATTGCACAGTTACATGAGGATCACCATCTGGGACAAATAGGCAGGGATTGGATACAAGATCTAAAGACCAGGGGATCCCTCTAATTGAATGCCTCGGAGCATATTATAAGGTCTATGTACATCTAAAGGATGTGGTAAGGAATGATATTCAACATATCAGGGAAGAGAAGAGAATAGTAGAGAGTCTTCAGTTATCGTTAGAGGAGTTGATGAAGATGAAGATAGAGGATGCCATTGCCAAAAATGTGATAGAGACATAAGATGCACCTCTTCAGAGGTGGAATTATTCCCTTTCTTTCGAGAGGGACACTATAACAGAAGTCCACGAAAAGCTAGATCACATGGTTGAAACCCTTCAGGCAGGCATTATACATATGGAGAAGTATTTTACCGAGATGGGATGCAGTTCTCATCATGGCACTGGTGATGAGCTAATTAATGTTGAGGGTATGAAGAATAGGTATCAGCTTGGTATAGACAATATTATCAGACCTGTGAATTATCAGAGTGGGAGTTTCACCAAACTAACGGCTCTTAATGTGAAAATTGCAATAGCCACCCATGATGTCCAGGATATCTCCCAACAAATCAAGAAGATAAAGGATTACCATCTCATAAGGATAGTGAGGAATGATCAAGTGATCATCCCAAAGGATGAAAACATGACACGAGTGCTCTCTGCCATGGACTAATATCTCAAAACAACACAGACTGGTGAAGAAGGTGGGCCTCATGAAGAGACTGCCCGAGCTTAACAGAATAAGTACTAGCTTCGTTTGCTTTTTTTAAATCCTTATCTCTTAACTCCTATATACTATATTGTTTTGAATTTTCTAAAGAAGACAAAGGGAACGTCACTCCTATTTTAGACTATGATTGTAATTAGATGAAAATATTACTCTGCATTCTTAATGAAGGGAAAATTGAGTTTGATTAAGGTAGTTTACACGTGCTGTTACTTGATTAATGAAATGGTTCATTGTAAATTTTGGTGGAACATGACTATCTTCTGAGAAAATCTTATATTCCTTGATTATCTAGTTTATCGGCTCTTTTATTCCCTTCTCTATAAATGTGGTTAATTCTTAATTTTTCAAAATCCCAGCAAAGAGCACTAGCTTTGGCCAATATAGAATCTAATCTCCAGTTAAGGAGAGAACCTTTTCTTAATGCATTGATGATAATAGATGAGTCACCTTCAATTTCTAATTTCTTGCATCCTAAATGTCTACATAGTAATAGTCCTTCTACCAGAGCATGTAATTCTGACCCATTATTAGTCTCCTTTCCTATGTATTTAGCTAATTTCTCCACCTCCTTACCTTCCTGATTGTGAATGGTACACCCAATGCCAGCCAAGCTTGGGTTACCTCTAGAAGCACCATCAAAGTTTAATTTAAGCCAGCATACATTAGGTGGTGTCCATTTACATTCATCTCTCTTCTTTTTTGTTATTGTACCTCTGTTACCAATAAAAGGAGGGATAAAAAGACTATGCCACTTCCCTCTCATTTTCTCATCCCAATGTGACATAGCCATTTCCTTTTTAACCTTGTTCATGTTACGATTATTTGTTAATTCTACAATAGAGGCTTCAATTTTATTAATAATTTGGTCTATATCTAATTTCTTGTCCTGAAAGATCCTCCTATTTCATTCTGTCTGTGCGTATGTATTTGGGAACCTGTTAAGAAAGACACAAACACTCAATAAGTCATTGCATTAGTTCAAAAGGTTAGATAAAACATGCAAAACCCACTAATATCGACCTATTGCCTGCTAACTAGGAAGAGTGTAATTGGTAACATATTAGCCCTCAGACTATGCTACAATCAGTGATGAATACAACCTAGCATGAAGGATTTTTAGATTAAAAAAAACTAAACAGATGATGAGTGTGTATTCTAGCTCTAAAAGTGTAAATGAAAATAATGCAAAAGCATGAAATGAGAGATGAAATATGGTTCTAGGACTAATCTAGCAGCATAACAATGCATTTGTAATCTAAGATGAAGGCTCATTTGCTCTCAAAACTAGCTTCTATTTATAGAAGAAAAGGAGAGAGAGAGGGGGGACAAGGTTCATTTATGAATTCAGAGACTCATTAATGGGGATGTAAGAAGCATCAATGCCCAAGGCATTAATAAGTCATGGGAGAGACATAGGCTTAAGGTCTTCTTATTAATGAAGGCCTTAAAGAAGCATGGGAAGGGTTGGCTTGAGAAGGTGGACCTTAAGAAAGTCCAGCTTGAGAAAGTGGACTTTCTCAAGTGGGTGGAGTTGCTAAACATTCCTTAATGGAATCTGACAACATTAGGAGATGGGTTAGGGTAGAATTTAGGATTAGGATTAGATTATCAAGGGTGAATGGGTTGAGAAGGGTTAGAACCCAGGGTAGAAGTGGTTGAGATAGGTTAGGTTAGGGTTTAGGGGAATATTAATAAATGAAATAAACTTATTTAATTCATTTAAAAACATAGGAATTAATTATTTAAACAATGAAATTGTTGTTTAATAATTATGGGACTATAGCCATCTTAATTAAATTAAATAGGCTAGGGGAATGGGTTATTTGCAAGTGGGTAATTGATTTAGGGATTCATTTAATTCCTTTATAATTAAATACTATAGCCATGTTTGAATTTGGTTTGAATTGATTTAAATTGTATGGCTATAATAGTTAATATAATTTAGTGATAAAAATCACCTAGGACATTAAATTGACATGAAGAATTATGCCAAGCAGTAATAGGGTCGTTTGGACATAATCGAGGGTATGATCACACTTAGGGAAAATAGGGTCCATAGTTAGAACAGACCAAATTTAGGTGGTTACATTTGCCCCTCTTTGAATTGATGTGCGAGCAGTGCATTGATTCAAAGAAATTTTTCAAATTTGACTTCAAAAAGATTGAGAATTTCATTCTTGGTTGTCGAATGAAATGTTTATGAGATCAGTCTCGCACTTGATTGAACAAAACTAATAGAATTGATTTTGAACTTGGTTGTCATCCAAAGATCAATAAAAGATTTTAAAAGTACCAATTCTGAACTTGGTTGTCGTCCAAAAATTGATAATACTGATTCTGAACTTGGTTGTCGTTCGAAAATCAGTAAGAAGCTACCAGGAGCCTAATAAAAATCTTTCTTTAAAAAAAAGAGGAAACATAAGATATCCAGCTCATGAGAACCAAAGCTTTCTATCCAACATTTCTGACTTAGTCAAGGAAACTGTTATGCCCCTAGTTTGTTTGATAACGAAGTCATTTTAATGTTGAGCAAAAAAAAATTTAATTTATGATAGTGTGATCATGCCCCCTCGGGAACAAAATTGAAGGAAAAAGAATAAATCCCTCAGTCAAAATAATGTATCACTTGCAGGAAGCGATCAGGACAAGAAAGAACGAAGCAGAAGAAAGTGTGTTTAAAAATAAATGCACGATTACCAAGTTAATTATGTGAAAATGTGAGTGAGAATACTGATAAAATGATGTTTAGACCAAGATGTATGATAAAATGTGCAGTGTCAACCAATATTTGGAATAATTGAAGCAAATTTATAATTTTTGAAAGGGTCATAAAATGGCACTGTGCTACTGAAAACATTGTAGGCACCTTCGATTTGGTTCCTGATTAATCAGAAAGAGAACCTAAATGAAGTTGTAGGTGTCTGGAAGGAGTTTTGGAACCCCTAAATGTCTCAAAAGACCCATATAAGCCTCCAAAATTACCATTTCACTATTCATTTTCACTTTCCTCCATAGTAAATCAGAGAGCTTTGCAGAGAAAATGGTAGTCCCCGTGAGGAAGCACCGTTTTGAGATGAGCCGCCGACATCAGCAACCAGCTGACTACCCATCGCCGGTAAACGCTCGATAAACTTCCTTGTGAATTTTGTATTTTTGAATTTCATGCATTTTGATAGTAGTTATAGGCCTTTGAATGGAGGATTGCATCTGAGATTCCAGATCACATCCTGTCAATCCCGACTCGCATCCAGTTTTTCCCGGGTTGTATCCGATTTTCCCAATTTTTTTGTCGCATCTAGGTTTTCCTGGATCACATCTAGAACCTTAGGTTTTGCCTTTTTTTAATGTAAAATCCATCATGGGATCACATCCTATGTGCTTGGGATTGTACCCCGCGTTTAGGATTGCATCCCATTTTTCAGGGATCGCATCCTGTATACGCAATCGCATCCTGTATTTCCAAGACCGCATCTAGTAGAAGACTTAGATTTTTTAATGTTTTGATCATTTTGTGTCCTATAAATTTTGAATAACTTTAGCGGAGTAGGAGTCTGCCCCTTTTTGTAGACAAGATTCTGATGTTTGATTGTTGTGTCCCAAATCAGGCCCAGTTTGAGGTAGTCACTTTTCGCGGCACTTATCCTGCACAGGTACTGGCATTGTCTGGTCGATTGTCAGATGATGAGCAGACCACTGTGATCTGATGTGGATTGTGTTTACTGATAGGTTTACCTGAGATCAGGGTAAACCATGGGTTGTTGACTGCTCTTGCTGAGAGATGGCATTCTAAGCACAACACCTTTCACCTACTGACAGGAGAGATCACTGTGACTCCAGAGGATGTCTTGAGGATACTCTGCATACCCATGGTTGGACATGAGGTATTCTTTAAGTCTAGATCTAGCGTAGTGATTGGGACTGCACAGAGATTCTTTCAAGATGATACTATAGACCATAGATACCTATCATGGAATTATATGATCGATCACTATGATCGACTAGCTGTGTACTTAGCAGGCTTGGTAGGCAGCATCCTCATGCCGGATAGAGGTCAACATGGATTCTTGGTGGGCTAGGTGAGCATGGTGGAGAAAATGATCATCCACCACTGACATTTTTCCTGGGGGAGCTGTATACTAGCACATATATACAGAGAGCTCCATGAGATCGTATATCACCACACCCGCAGTATGACTATGGGCATATTTATTCTACAGATTTGGGCCTGGGAGCACATCCCTATGACATGGCCGATTGTTGATAGGCAGAGGGCACCTGAGAAACCCTATGTGTATATGTATGTAGGCCTCCTATAGTAGCCCCATCTGGGAAAGGTTGAGTATTGGCGTCGATTATTTGATGATATGACAGAGGTCATGTGGCGACCATACCTAGACTACGAGGTGTGGACTTCCAATGCCTGACAGGTACCATTTTTATGTCAGAGCAGATATCTGGTTAGCCAGACAAGGTACATCATAGAGCGCTTTCTGATTGCCAGAGTTCTGAGGCAGTATGGGCAGCGACAGGGCCGTACAGAGGATGTTGCAGTGTATGCCTGTACCTGAGATGAGACACCAGATTGGGGTGCACAGTTCACTTATGAGACTGCATCCCAGGAGATCTGAGATATGGTGGCAGTAGACTGGGACCTTCATCCAGATGTCGAGGATGCAGGGGTTTCAGATGGATATGCTACTGAGATGCTCCAGTATCCTTTTCCACAATTTACTATTCCCGAGGAGATTATTCCTTGTATAGAGGAGCCACTTGATTATGATCCTGATGACCAACCTGTCAGGGGTAGAGGAGGTAGAGACAGAGCTCCTGGGAGACATGGGGGCCATGATGGTGGTAGAGATGGTGGTAGAGATGGAAGGCACCCCCCTCCGGATGATATGCATGATGGTGATGATAGGGGTGGTGGTGGAGAGGCAGTTGATACAAGTGGTGCCAGTGGCAGTGGGTAGGGAAGATGACAGAGGTTCAGATTCATGGCCCCATAGAGAGATACTGGCCCATTACTTACTGCAGAGCAGCAGAGACAGCGGTGATAAAGAGCTCAGGAGCAAGATCCCGTTAGAGATGGGGATCCTTTATCTAGATGTGAGCAGGAGAGGGAGTAGCTCCGAGCCTAGATCACAGCATTGGAGGCTAGGGTTACTACCGCTGATGCTCTTTTAGCAGACAGGGACAAACAACTTGAGTGACTGAGATCTGAGAGGGATGCACAAGTGGAGATGCTCAGAGTGGAGAGATATGCCCATGCTCGGACAGCAGTCCATCAAGGACAGAGGGTGACATATTATTATGCCTTGTATCACGCAGCAGTTCCTGAGGGCTAGAGAGCATCGTCCTTTTCTCATGTAGCTCAGCAATCAGAGGGGGCCATGCCGCCTCCAGTAGCTCCTTTCATGCCACCTCCTCCTCCTCCTCCTGACCAGGGAGAGGGGGCAGGCCAGAGTTGGGATTGTATCTTTTTTACAGGCACATTTTGAGATCATACATGTATATTTGGATCCTACTGAGATCCCCCTTTTTTGTATACCACATTCATACATATATCTGATTCATTTTTGGCGTACTGATACTTTTTATGCTTACTGATACTCTTTATGCTCATTGATACTCTTTATGCATTGATTTGTACCATGTTTATGATGATATATATCTAATGTAGTTTCTTGATTCTGACATGTTTCATGTGGTAAATGTATCCGTTTTGCTTTCCATAGACGTGGTAAATGTATCTTTTGCACATGTGATGATATCTTGATCTCTTTGATGAGTTAGTTCATAGATGATAACATCATTTTATGATTTGGAAGTGATGAGTCATTACTGATATAAATATGTTATAAATGATACTTATGTGAAAATGCAAATGTATTTTTATTTTATTTTTCCAGTTATACAAAATAGATGTATGGATGCACTTAGGATGGAAAAGGAAAAATGCAATACATGGATGCTTTATTTTTGTATTTTCCAGTTTCTTCTTTTCAAATGAATGCAAAATGTATGTTATGGATGTGCAATGATATTTGATATTAGTAATAGAAATGATGTAATTAACTTGATGTTTAGAAGAAGATAGAAACCATTTTTGAGCACAAAAATTCCTTATGTTGTTATTTAATAAATGCATCATTCAATCTCTAAATGCAGCTATATGAAGACTCTTAGGACGTGTCACTGATTTAGCAAATTTTGCAACATTTTTATCATCATTGGGTGCTTGTCAGAATGGATACCACCAGATAGTACAACCATCACTAATACCCACTGATATTATGATAATATGAATACTATATTTTATTGAAATTTCAGAAATAGACTTAGGCATCAAGGCATAGAAGCCAGGATAACAAAATAGTCACCTTCCTTTTAATATACCAGATTCTAAGTAAGGCAAGTTATTGGACCCGCAATGACCTTAAAAATTCATATCCTTGGGTACATTATGATTCGTATACCTTAGTGAGAATCTGGATCTAAAAATAGACAAGGAAATTATGTCAAACTCACCATAGTTTACACATAACAAAGATCGAAATATATGCGGCTATCCACCCACAGTGGCAACTCTTACCATAAACATCCAAGTTAGGTGAAATTTATAGGATCATTTTGAAACAATCACCATACGCAGAAAAATCAAGAAAACATTATGCCCCCAATCCTTGTGACTCTTTGTCTTTGTGCAGACGTCATTGAGTAAGTAAGAAGACATAATAAATCATCAATTGAGAATCAATTGAGAATCAATTAAATAAAATTTATAATTACTTATATGCCCCTAGTTGAAAACATCATCGGGACATTAAAGAATCATAATCAAACCATTATCAAACTGTGTGTTTAAGTAGTACTTGTTCATTCATTTGTCAAACACAGTAAAGATTCATCAATCAAAAAATTAGAATATAAGCAATATGGTGTTCCATGTATGTGCATTGATAGGATCATCCGTTCATGTTTACAATCCAATATAGCCTTGTAGGAATGTGGTGAATGTCAATGTCATGTCCCATGTTTTTGAAAAGGCACCCTTGTTTTGGAAAGTGACATTGTTTTGCATTTATTAAGAAACCTTGTGTCCATGAGGCAAACCATCCTAAAGAAATTTAGCAACTGCGATCGACTATGCCAACAAAGATGCCCCCAATGCAGAATGACTTATTCCTAAGATGTAAAGATAGACAAATCCCAAGCGAGGATAAGATAGTCTTGTAGGAAAAAATGAAGTCAGTGTATGAGCACAGGCAAAATATGAAGGCCTAGTATCAGTAGCACATTGATAGATGGAGCGCAGAACACAAGTGACGCCTGATTGCCAGGTTTTCATCACTTGGCAAGACCTTTTTCTTTCTTTTTACTACCAAGATGCCTATTTTACCAGGTGCTCATCAAGGCACTTTTCTCTTTTTCAATTGTTTTTTGCTATTTTTTCTTTTTTGAATGTTTTTGTAGTATCAAGGCGCCTGTTTACCAGGATTTCACCAAGGATACCCATTTTGTAGGACCTTTTCCACTATTTTTGGATTTCTTTAGGATCAATTTTCTGAATGTTTTTGGTGTTTTGCAAGAACTTTTTGTTGTGCAGGCTCTGCCAGCTGAACATTAAGTGTAGAACCACTTCAAATGTAGAGTATTGATAGGATCTAGAAGAATGTCTCCCTCAGGTGTAGCTAACTGATAAGCTCCAGTTCCAAAAGTAGCAGTGATAACATAAGGTCCTAGCCAGTTAGGTTCAAACTTTCCTTTTTGCTCCCTGTTAGGCTGGTTCTTAGGATTCTCCTTGAGGACAAGGTCTCCAACTTCAAATTTGCGTGGTTTGACCTTATTGTTGTAACCTTTGGACATTCATGCTTGGTACACTTTGAGGTGATCGAACGCTTGTTGTCTTCACTCATCTAGTAGGTCCAAAGAATTCACCCTATCTATGTGGTATTGCTCATCAGTAACCAGTCCTTGTAAAGATATCTGCAAAGAAGGGATTTCAACCTCAATAGGTAGTACTGCCTCAGTGCCATAGAATAGAGCAAATGACGTGGCTCCAGTTGGTGTCTTGATGCTTGTTCTGTAGGCCCATAGCGTCAGATTCAGTTGTAGATGCCAGTCTCTGCCAGATTTTCTCACAGTTCTGTGTAGGATTTTGAGAATATTCTTGTTCGATGCCTCAGCCTGCCCATTACCTTGAGGATAATAGATTGAGGAGAAATGTTGAGTTATATGAAACTGTTCACAAAGGTCATCAATGTCTTGATTTTTAAATTGGCCCCCATTGTCTGTCACAATTGAAGAGGGTATCCCATATCTACAAATAATGTAGTTCAGAATGAACATAGCCACCTATTTGCCAAAGGCTTTGATTAGCGGCACTGCCTCGACCCACTTTGTGAAATACTCAATGACCGTAATGATGAACTTGTGTCCATTTGAAGAGTTGGGATATATTTGTCCAACCAAGTCAAAGGCCCATTGTTGAAATGGCCAATGTGTTATGAAAGGTATGAGTTCTCTGGCAGGAGCATGGATGAGGTTTCCATGTGTTTGGCATTTAAGACATGCTTTTGAAAATTGAATAGCATATTTCTCCATGGTAGGCCAATAATAGCCTACTCTTAGTAGTTTCTTAGCTAATGAAAATTTGTTCGAGTGTGATGCACATACACCTTCGTGAACGTCTTTTAATGCTAGATCAGACTCTTCGAGTTCTAAACACTAAAGAAGTGTACCATCAAGACTGCGTGGATATAGGTTGTTGGTTATGAGTATGTAACGTGATACTGTCCTAATCAGGGATCTTTTCTCATTTCTAGATAGATTGGAGGGAATGGTTTGGTCTAAAAGGTAAGCAATGATACTGGCATACTGAGAATGATATGGGGTAGATAAGGTACATATTACCTGGTATTCAAGGGTATCAAAGGCAGGATAGGATATTTCTTCCACCAAGAAGTCATAGCAGAACTGATGCTCCTCCAATTGTAACATGGATGCTAGGGTAGCCATACCATCTATAGCCTTATTCTATGATCTTGGTATCTGCTGGAAGGTGACGAAGACAAAGTACTTCTTCAGATCATCAACTAGTTGTTTGTAGGGCATCAATTTTTCATCTTTTGTTTGATACTCCCCATTGACTTGATTGATAATTAGTTGGGAGTCACCATACACGTGTAACTCAATGATCTTCCATT
>MU223795.1:2443901-2463652 GCA_018584345.1 Thuja plicata
CATTGACCAATGCTTCATATTCTGAGATATTATTGGTGCATGGGAACATCAATTTGTAAGATTTGGGAATCTTATATCCTTGTAGAGTGATGAAGAGAACCCCTGCTTCAGATCCTTGTTGAGTGAATGAACCATCAAAGTACATCTTCCATGGATGTTTAGTGAGATGCATGATTATTTCATCAAGGAATTCTATTAGTAATGGTTCATCATCCTAGAGTGGTGAATCTGCTAATTGGTCTGCAAGTACCTATCCTTTGATAGCTCTTTGTTCTACATACTCAATGTCAAACTCACTCAGAATCAGGACCCATTTGGCCAAATGCCCTGTTAGTGCTGTCCTGCTCAAAAGATACTTCAGAGGGTCAATCTTAGCAATGAGCTTCACTGTGTGAGAGAGCATGTAGTGTCTCAATTTCTATGATGTGAAGACAACTGCTAAGCATGCTTTTTCAATAATGCTATAATTGACCTCATAAGTGACCAATGTTCTACTAATGTAGTAGATTTCTCTTTCTTTCTTTGTTCCATCTTCTTGCACCAGTAATACTCCTAGGGATGTAGTTGTAGCTAAAATGTATAGAAGCAAAGGTTTTCCATGAATAGGCACCATAAGAATAGGTGGAGCAGCCAGATACCCTTTTAGTTCTTTGAAGTTTGTTTCACAATGTTCATCCCAGTTGAATGGAACCCCTTTATGTAGCAATTTAGTAAAGGGTTGTGCCTTATCTGCAAGTTGGGACATGAATCTCCTGATAGACTGGAGTCTCCCTTGTAGCGTCCTCAATTGACTGATGTTACATGGAGGAGCCATCTCTAGAATAGCTTTTACCTTTGTAGGATTTACCTTGATTCCTTTTGCTGATACTATGAATCCTAGGAGTTTGCTTGATTGGACCCTAAAGGCACATTTCTTCGGGTTGAGTCTGAGATAGAACTATTCCATTTGATCCAATATCTTTCTCAAATAAGCAATATGAGTATCTCTTTCTTTGGATTTTTCCAATGTGTCATCGACATAGTCCTCCATGTTCTTGTGCATCATGTCATGGAATATTGTTGTCATAGCTCTTTGATATGTTGCACCGGCATTCTTTAACCCAAATGGCATGACGTTCTAGCAAAATGTGCCCCGTGCACATGTGAATGCGGTTTTCTCTTGATCCTCAAGGGTGATCTTGATTTGATTATAGACGAAGAATCCATCCATTAATGAATACATCTGAAAGACAGCTGTAAGATCTATGATCATGTCAATGTTTGGTAGAGGGAAGTCATCCTTTGGACATGCTTTGTTGAGGTCTTTGAAGTCCGTACAGATCCTAATAGATTTATCAAATTTCAAAGCGGGGACCACATTGGAGATCCACGCTGCATAGGAAATTACTCGAATGAATCTAGCTTTTAGCAACTTTTCTAATTCTACTTTCACCAATAATGCAACATGAGGATGCATTTTTCTAAGTTTTTGTTTCACAGGCTTGACCCCGGGAGCTATAGATAAGTGGTGCATGATGAGATTAGGATCTAGCCCTGGCATATCAGTGTAGGACCATGTGAAATTGATCTTCTTCTCCTTTAGGAACTTTGTGAACTGTACCTTCTCTTCTTCTGATAAGGATTGTGCCAGATGAACTATTTGAGGATTTTCATCAGTGACCAAGTTTACTGGCTGTGTTGGTTCAATCAATACTGAAGATCTTTCCTGAAAGTGTTCAGGGAGGATATCAAGAGTCTCATCCTTTGGCACCTCTGATAGGTTTTCACCATTGGATACGTATTTTTTCTTTACTATTTTGGGATCTGATACTGCCACAAAGTGGTTTTCACCATCAGTCCGCTTTTTCTTTTTATTTTTTAGTTTGTGACTAAGAAACTTGATATCCTCCTATGACATGTTCTCGCTCCTTGCATTGGTGGAAGAAGGGTAAGATTCACAAGCATTAAGATAACAAGCTAGGGAGTGGTCATTGGAGAAGTCAAGGATAGGAGTAGAATGTGTTTTAGTCTAATCAATTAAATCTGGAAGTACCAATTTTAGGGAGTCAAATTATGGGAAGGACAGCATCATGTTAGCATCAAAACCATTAACCGACATGACACGGTCTATTAAGTTAATATCTTTGATGTTTAGATCAATAAGAGTAAGATCATTGTTAAAAGGGTCATTTTGAGTCATATATGGATCAAAATCTAGCGACTCATCAGTAGAGATCTCATATTCATTCCTCTGTAAAAGGAGGCTTCTTGCTTGTATCCTATGAAATTCTTCTAGAGTTATGTAGTCACCAGTGTCTCCGTCAATAATCAGTGGAAGTAACTCTTCTTCTGCTTCAGGAAGATCAGCATCATTGAAAGGAGTGTCAGGTCATCTACTAGGAGTTGAGGAAGCTGCAAACATGTGGATTTTATCTATTCCAATCTCTTCAGAGGCAATAGATAGCCAGTCCCATTCATAGTCATGAGAGTCCGTGACATCATCATCAGACCTGTTTAACTATTCAGCAATGTTTATCTGATGTACTCAGTTAGCTACTTGTAGATCAAAGTGAGGTAGATTGAGGACATGTGAAATTGTGACTAATTGCCCCCAGTTAGGATGTAAATTCTGTGGTTGGGGTTCCTCTTGAGTGATTGTTGCTATTGTGTCTCCTACCTCTTGAATGGGAGGTTGCTCTAGCAAAGGAGTGCGAAGATCCTGCGGTACCTCAAAACTAGGTACATAGCGTTCTCCTTGATATTCTAGATTCTCTATACCAATATGTAATAATCTCTCATAAGGCCATGGTTCCAATATTATTTCATCTATTTTATCACTTGCTATTTCAGAAGGTGGACCCTCTTTTGAAGTAGGTTTTTTGGATTGAGTATTAAAACCCAGTCCTATTTTATCTCTATTGAGGCGGAACTCCATGGGTATAGGTTTAATGATCCCTTGTCCTGTGTCATTTAGGGGTCCCTTTCCTTTGTAGCCCATTTGTGTAAGGAACTTATATCCCTTTCCATACTGCTCGGGGGATATCTTCACATGTTTGACCTCAGATTCCACCGGTTCTCCTTTGTAAAGCCAGTCTAAGACTGCTTGTTCTTCTGTGTTATCTGAAGAAGACGTGGATGCTTTTATCATGCCAGTTGTCTTGTGTATTTCTGGCTCTTTGAATGCTAGAGGTATGAATGTTGATGAAGTTTTTCCATAGGATCTTGGTGACACCAGAAGCTCTGTCATTGAGGGGGTTAGATCCAGCTTGTACTCTCCCATACCTATTTCTTCAAGTTTCAAAGTTTTGCTAAAACTCTTCATAACCATGTCTTTGGTAGTTTCAAGAGCAACTGTATCCATAGCTTCTTTGTTGTGTGGGATCATGCTACCTACTTTGATATTTTTTCAAGTGTAGTTGGCATCGGCAGGAATTGTCACTTCCACCCCATTATGTGGGAACTTGATGCATTGGTGATAAGTGGATGGTACAACTTGCATCTTGTGAATCCATGGTCTGCCTAGTAGAATATTGTAGGCTAGGGGTAAGTCCAGAACTTGACATATGACATCCCTTTCAATTGGCCCAACTCTGATGGGTAGACAAATAATACCTCTGGAGGATCTTTCTTCCTCATCATAAGCTTTGATGGTTATCTTGTTTCTAGAGTCAATTGTTTGCTCTGAGAGACCTAGTCTCCTGACTAAATCCAATGTACAGATATTCAATCTGGCACCTCCATCTATCAATACACGTCTAACATGGGATTTATGAATAAGGACTTCGATATGAAGGGGTTGATTGTGTGGATGGGTCAATGATTATTCATCCTCTTTAGAAAAGGAGAGGTAATGTGGTGCTGAGATATGATTGACCATCACTTGAAACTTTTTTATATCTATATCTTTCGGAACATTAGCAGCATGTAGGGCTTGTTCTAGGATTTCCCTATGTACTATGGATATCTTGAGCAACTCAAAGATGGAAATTTTGGTAGCGGTTCATTGCAATTGGTCTACCAAGTCATATTTTTCTCCAGGGATAGTGACCACGTGTTTTGCTGCTAGTATGGGAATAGTGATAATAGGAACCTTGGATGTTGACGCTGGTGTCAGTTTTGGAGGTCCCTTGATTGTAACCTGTGCTTGGCTCCAGGTTACAGCATTTGAGGAAGATGAGGCACCCTTAATTGTGATCACATTGATTTAATGTTGAGCATATTGATCACATTATCATGTTTAGAATAGGTGTAGTTTACTTCATTACCTTTCCCTTTAGATGTTTCTCCTTGATTGTAATTAGGAAAGGGTTTGTTGAATGTTGTATGGTCCTCATTGGTAGTATGTCCATCTACCTTGATCTTACCTCCCTCGATGAGGTCTTGGATAACATGTTTAAGCTTGAGACAATTATTTGTTTTGTGTCCCTTGTTTTTGTGGAAGACACAATAGGAGTTATCATCCCACCATCTGGGTTTGACCATTGGTTCCTGTGGTTTGGAATCGAGAATTGTAAGAACTTTTTTATCCACCAATGTTTTCAAAACCATGTCTAGAGGCTCCCCCAAAGGAGTGAATGTTCTTTGGGGTTTTGAAGTCCATGTTCATTCTTTGTTGTTATCGTTGTTCACTTTTGAGATGGGAGGTGTTACCTTAGCATCTTTGCTTGCTTGCATGCCATTGGTGAGATTGAATGCCTTGGGTTCAGGATTAATGTTAGAGGCATCAACCACTCCATCATTAAAAAAATTCTTGTTTTGCTTTCACCATTTAGGCTTGGAGTTGGAGCTACTACCTTTGTTCTCATTTTGAAGGGTGATCTCTCCCTTTTTGACCATGACTTCCTCAATATAGAGGGCATTTTTAATCATCCTATCGAAGCTAGGAGAGTCTTACATTTGTAGAGCATAGCTCAATTCAGGCACTAGATTATTAACAAAGATTTCCATCTTCTCCATTTTGGGAATGACTCTTGAATATCATGTAAAAAACTTCCTCCATCTTTGTAGGAAGTGTGTGAACGATTCTCCAATTTTCTGTTTGGTATTACATAGGTCCATCATAGTTACGTCATGTTGGATGTTGTAGGAATAATGTTGGATGAACTGTTGCATCAACTCCTCGAATGTTTTAACCTTAGGGTTCAACTTTGAAAACCATTCCATGACATTACCTCCTAGACTTCCTAGAAATAGTCGCATGAGGTAAGTGGGTTCGTGCATGTACTCGATGCTCAGAGCACATAATTCTCTTACATGGTCGTGTGGATCAGTTTCTCCCATGTATTTGTCATACTTTGGCCTTGCCACATTGGGAGGAAATGGGACCATAGTGATACTCTTGTCAAAAGAAAATGGACAAATGGCATCCAAAGAGTATTTTTTTTTAGGTTTCTCCTTCTCTTGTTTGAGGTTGGTGAGCTCCGTTTGCATTAGATTGAGTTGTTTGGTAAGGATAGATATGGGGTTTGGTATTTCCTTCTCCTTGAGATTTTTCACATTATAATCCTTGGGTAACTTGACACCTATGGATGTTAGATGGAGGAATTATTTTTCTTTATCATCACCAATTATCCGTTCCAATAGTTTGTGGATCCGTTTACTTTGTTTTAGTTTCTCGTATTCGTCTTCAGGGATCTCTTCTTCACTATCTGACCCAAACAGATTATGTTCAAACTTGGGTCTTTCTTCTTCTTTTGTGCCTTCAGATTGTGCTTGTTTGCCATCGTTATAACCCTCAAAGGCCTTACTCCATTCGTTAGTGTTGCTATCCATTTGAGGCGAATCTAGATCAAGCAGGGAACTGCGAGAAGTTTCTCCTTGAAAGTGTGGTGTTTTAGGAGGTGTGTGCATAAATGTCGTCACACTTATATGAATCATTCCATTCAAGGTTGATCAAGAATGAGGCCTCAAATATCGATCCATAGCTCTCTAGTCATGGATGTGTAAAAATATAAAATGAAGGCCCTCAGATTGACCTAGTTGTGTCTATTACAAATACACCATGAAACGAGAGATTCGAATGCATGAAAATGAAATCTAATCTAAATGATAACAATGCATATTAGTCTATGAAAGGAAATATGAATGCAAATCTAATCTATGAAAATAAACATGATTCTAATCTATATGAGGAGCCATGAATGCAAGAATAAAGAAAACAAGAAGCGAGCTTGAGTGCTCAAATTCTCCTCCAAAGTTGCTCTCCAAACCTGCAGCATAACAATACTATGAAAATGAGAAGGAGAGGTCTCCTTTTAAAGGAAAGTGAACGATTGAGATTAAGAGGCAAAAATCAAAGGCTACGATTAAGAGGCAAAAACCCACCACTTAAAAGATATGAAGAAAAAGGGATTTTATTTAATTTTCATTTAATTTATTTCCTTATTTCAACAAATAAAGTGTTTTAAGTGGGGATTTTTATTTATTTAATTAAAAGAGGGGTTTTCTTTCAATTAAATAAATTAGAAGAATTTTATTTAATTAAATGGGGGAAATTTAATTTAATTTAATAAGAGGAATTTTATTTAATTAAAAGGGAGATTAAATCTTTTAATTAGATAAAAATGATCAAACCTTAGGAAATATTGAAATAATTGAATTAATTACAATTTGATCAAGGAAATTGATTTGAATTGAAAAGTGTTTCAAAGCATTGATTCAGAAATTTGACAAATTGATAAAATGATAAATGGGGCCCATAGTCTAGGCGACCATTTTAGGGTGCATACAGGAGGTACTTTTGATCCTTCAGTTGTGTACTTGTTGCATCTTGTGTTAACCATGAATTTTGTTTCTCAACTTTGGTAATATTTCCCGATAGTGCTAGTAAGGATTTCAGATCGTTCAAGTGAGCGTGTCTAGGTAGAAGTAACTATTTGTTGTTGGTGGATGTAAATGATTCCAGCGTCAGAGGGTTAGAATGCCCTGTTAGTGAGTTGGGAACCAAGTTGTTGATAGAAAATGGGTAGACCACACGTATTGAACTAATCGTGAAAGACTGACTAAACATGCGAGGTGGACATTTTAAAAGTGTTTAAAAATAACAGTAGGGAGACCAGAAGGGACAACAGGGACAAGCTAAAGAGCAAAAAGGGTACCTAAATCAACTGAGACTTCCTAAGAAAAACTGCTAGAAATGCCCACTGTCCTGAATGCGAGCTCCCAAATACAAGCCTCTGATGGTACCAGATACGATCCTAGAATCTGGATACGAATTCTTGCTTACCAAATGTGATCCAATGCACCAAATGCGATCGTAAACCCTGAATGCGACTTGGGAAAAAAAGGATGTGATTTTATGATGGTTTTGTCAATTTGGGTCAGTTTTGAAAAATTCATTTTTGAAGAGCGTGAAGTTGTTTATTTCCAGATTGCATCAAGAGGTGTTGTAAGGTGTGAAAAACACATGTACTCCAGGGTTTGAAATTTTTTGATTGTTTTGAGGAGCTTATCATTTTAATGATCTTTTGGACACATCAAATAGTTTTGCATTGTTAAGGGGGTGAATCAAACACTCTTTTGCCCTATTTTCTAGGTGGTGGATGAAAATCTTTGCTCATTGACTCAGGTACACACTCAAATGCTAATCAGAATACAGCCATCACCAAGCACATAATGGCTCTAGTCATAATGTTGTATTAGCCGACTCCAAACGTAAGTGAGGGCACAATATGACGAGTGTCTTGAGGCAATTACTTTTTGCCTTGCACAAATATTATCACCCTTTCAGGGATGAATCGGGAGTTCTTTCAGTTGAAATTATTGTAGATTATTGGGTAATCTGTTCAAAACTATCCCCCATAGAATTACACAAGGCAAAATTCAGGTGTATAGCCCTATGAGTACCTGAATATATGTAGTCTCGCAAGCAAGATTCAAGCAGCTCCGCTCTACATATACCTAAATATGTTCAAGGAATGATGTCATAATTCTAAGAACAAAACCAGTTCTATCTTTCGAGGCTTTGGCCTACAAGGAAGAAACTATTTATAGTGAGTTGGAAGGGTCGGCGTAAGACCTGTCCTCACTTGGGTCATTCCTGGGAGATTTTTTCCCTAATCGGCAGGCCCTCTACTGTTTAAAGATCGGTAACTAGGATTGGCGAGCTTTGGATGTCTAGATATCTTATTCTTCCAAAGAAGAAGAGCATACTCTCCTAATCTAAGCCATTTTCTCCCCAAACACTTTAAAACAAAATTCTTTCCCTCAAGCTATGTTGAGCCTGATTTAATCGTTCCTATTTTAAAGAAAATAGAAAGGGAAAGTTTGTCTTGTTCAATTAACCACAAAATTTAGTGATTTTGTGTTGTTCAATTTCTGATCCAAAAGCAATCAAACGATGTGTTGTTCATTGAACCCACATATTTAGTGCTTTGTTTTGTTCAATTATAGAATCTGAAAATAATTATACGATTTTGTTCATTGATCCCACATGATTTAGTGATTTGTATTTGTCCAATTTCTATCCCCAAAATGAATTAAACAGTGTGTTTTTCTTGTTCATTTACCTCCAATTTCATCACAAATGATAAGACAATGTCCGACTTTCTGATTTTCCTCAAGAGGAAAAGAGCATAATATCTGGTTGTTTTAGCAAGTGGAGAAATGGTCTTAAGTTTTTGAAAAGAAAATAAATAGAAGTCAAGATGGGGGGGTTTGGAAACCTATAAAAACCACGTTAGTATACGTTTAATCCAACTCCATGAAAACAGCCAAAAAATACCTGCAAACACTTGTTAATCTGTAAGATACAAAAAGCACAACTTGTCAGACTTGTTAGGATTAGGCAAATGAAGTAGAAAAGCATTTCAACCAAATAAGAGCCTAAAATCCTATTGAATGCGATGTAGTATCCAGTATACAATACTTTTCACCGAATGTGAGCCCTTGCTGACCAGATGCGAGCCAAAACCAGAAATGATTTGGGAAATCCCGGATGCGAGCTAGAATTTACACGATACGATGGCGTATCCGGGATGTGATCCTGCAAGATTGAATGCAATTCTGTGTCTGAATCCTTAGCATGAAAATTGGCAAGGAAGTGTTAGAAAATGAGGCCAAATTGAAATTTAGGCCCCACGGTGGGCGCCAGAAATGTGCGTGTGTATTTGGGAACCTGTTAAGAAAGACACAAACACTCAATAAGTCATTGCATTAGTTCAAAAGGTTAGATAAAACATGCAAAACCCACTAATATCGACCTATTATTCGCTAACTAGGAAGAGTGTATTTGGTAACATATTAGCCCTCAGAATATGCTACAATCAGTGATGAATACAACCTAGCATGTAGGATTTTTAGATTAAAACAAACTAAAAAGATGATGAGTGTGTATTCTAGCTCTAAAAGTGTAAATGAAAATAATGCAAAAGCATGAAATGAGAGATGAAATATGGTTCTAGGATTAATCTAGCAGCATAACAATGCATTTGTAATCTAAGACGAAGGCTCATTTTCTCTCAAAACTGGCTTCTATTTATAGAAAAAAAGGAGAGAGAGAGGGGGGGGGACAAGGTTCATTTATGAATTCAGAGACTCATTAATGGGGATGTAAGAAGCATTAATGCCCAAGGCATTAATAAGACATGGGAGAGACATAGGCTTAAGGTCTTCATATTAATGAAGGCCTTAAAGAAGCATGGGAAGGGTTGGCTTGAGAAGGTGGACCTTAAGAAAGTCCAGCTTGAGAAAGTGGACTTTCTCAAGTGGGTGGAGTTGCTAAACATTCCTTAATGGAATGTGACAACATTAGGAGATGGGTTAGGGTAGAATTTAGGATTAGGATTAGATTAGCAAGGGTGAATGGGTTGAGAAGGGTTAGAACCTAGGGTAGAAGTGGTTGAGATAGGTTAGGTTAGGGTTTAGGAGAATATTAATAAATGAAATAAACTTATTTAATTCATTTAAAAACATAGGAATTAATTATTTAAATAATGAAATTGCTTTTTAATAATTAGGGGACTATAGCTATTTTAATTAAATTAAATAGGCTAGGGGAATGGGTTATTTGCAAGTGGGTAATTGATTTAGGGATTCATTTAATTCCTTTATAATTAAATACGATATCCATGTTTGAATTTGGTTTGAATTGATTTAAATTATATGGCTATAATAGTTAATATAATTTAGTGATAAAAATCACCTAGGACATTAAATTGACATGAAGAATTATGCCAAGCAGTAACAGGGTTGTTTGGACATAATCGAGGGTATGATCACACTTAGGGAAAATAGGGTCCATAGTTAGAACAAACCAAATTCAGGTGGTTACACTTTCCATATTTCCCATAAAATTATTCAAGGGGCAGTAATCCATAGTGAGCCATAAATGCTCCCTCGTCTAAGGAAAGACCAAGAGCTTAGTAAATTAGTTATATTGTTTGGAATCATTGATACCCACCCAAGTTGAGAGCATAACCATGTCCAACATTAAGTAGAGTATGAACATCTGAGAAGTAGATGATCAATAGTCTCCTCTTCTTTTTCACATAAAGAGCATCTGCTAGGTCCATGATAGACCATCTTCAGGAATTTCTCAGCTGTCAAAATCTTCTTATGCCATACCAGCCAGGAGAAGAAACCAACCTTAGGGAGACAATCTTTATGCCAATGTAAAGTTGTCAGAGGGGAGTCAGACTTATTGATAAGTCGTGATCTCAACAGTTTATAGCCTTCCTTGAGTGAATAATCTCCTCACTTACTACCATCCCAAACCAGAAAATCCTTTTTAAGGTTTAAATTTGTTTTCCTACCTTCCAAACATCTATTTAAAGTAGCAGCATCTGTTGGGGGAAGACCAAGATCTTCCCAGTTCTTCCATTGCCATCCCATTCACTCATCTGTGAAGGTAACATAGTCATTGAATTTCTTACCTAATTTAACTGACATAAACTTGCAGGAATTCACAAGGTTTTTATTACCATCCAAGGCACTATAACCACCCCAAGAATATTTCTAAAAAAGGGCGTCCTCCCCTTTCCCGAGATTCCAAGTTAGTTTATCTTGGATGATGTATCTACAGTCCAACATAAAGTTCCATATTCTAGAGCCTTTAAGAGGAGACAATTCTCTAAAAATATTGATGGGGTCCATATTGGAGAGATATTTTGTTGTAAGTATCTTAACCCACTTAAGATGTGGATTTTTGTACATTCTTCATACAAGTTTTTCACCTAGGGCTTTACTTTGTAGTTTTATATCTTTTATTCCAGCACACCGTCCTCTTGTACCTTTCCAGAAGAAAGTCCTTAAAATTTTGTTAATTTCTTCCCTATTTTTGCTTGAAAGATCAATGCAAGCCATTTGAAAAATGGGTTGTGCAGACAAAACAGACCGAACCTTAGTCACTCTTCCTGCCAAAGAAAGTCATTTCCCATTTCATGTAGCCAACTTGTTATTGATTTTATACGTGATATTTTTCATAATTTTATCGTTCTAATTGTTTTTTCCAAGGTAAGTCCTAAATATTTGTAGGGGAGACTCCCTGATTTGAAGTTAAGGATTTTACAGATCTCCATTTCAGTTGCAGGAGGGGTATTAAAGAATTTTGTTTTTGTCTTTTCGGGATTCATTTCTTGTCCAGAAGCAAGAGCATATAGTCCAAGAATATCTTTGTATGCTTTTACTTCCTCCTTAGAGCTATAGCCATAAAGAATAGTTTCATCCAAAAATTGATGATGTTTTGTTGGTTCTATCCCACTAGTAATATTTATTCCTTTGATCTTATCCTCTACCCTAGCCATAATGATGGCTCGTCCTAAAGCTTATGCCATAATTATAAATAAAAAAGGTGAAATCAGATCACCTTGCCTCAGTGCTCTGTTGATCCCAAAGAAGCCTTTTGGGGAGCCATTGACTAGAATAGAAATTTTGGGGTAGAGATATATTCTGATATCATATTCACCCACTGTTTCGCAAACCCAAAGGCAGTCAAATACTTTTTTCAGAAAACTCTAGTCAACTCCATCATAGGATTTTTTAATATCTAACTTTATCAACATACTAGGGTCATAATTATTTTGGACAAAGTGAATATCTTCTTGTGCTATGATAACCCCATCATATATTGATCTGCCTTGGATGAAACCCGTTTGCTCCTCACTAATCAAGTTTGGGAGGAATTTTTGCAGCCTACTAGCTATTGTTTTAGTGAATAGTTTTTATAAAGTATTGCACAGTGCTATAGGTCTGAAATGATCAAAGGACTCAACTTTCTCCTTTGTTGGGATGAGGGCAATAAAGGTATTGTTAAGTTCCCTTAAAATATTTCCTGAATTTCTTACCCCTTCCATTGCTTCAGTCACCTCATCTCCAATGAAGTCCTATCATTGCTGAAAAAAACATGTTGGAAAACCATCTAGTCCTAGAGATTTGTCTGGGTTCATTTTAAATAAGATTAGCTTCACTCTTCCTTGGTAATTTTTCCTAATATAAATTTATTCTATTCAGGGGTGATAATTTTGGGAATGTTTCTAATAATTCTATCCTAGGCGTCCATATTTCTTTCGCTTTGTCTACTAAAAATGTTCTCAAAATACCTTATCACCTCCTTGGATATACCCTCGGGTTCATTAATTACTTCTCCATTCATAGGTTTAATGGAGGTGATCCTGTTAACAATTCTCCTATTTCTAGTACTATTGTGGAAAAATTGGTATTTCTGTCCCCAACTTCCAACCATGTCTCCCTAGATTTCTGTCTCCAAAATATTTCTTCACTTGCTAATACCTCTTCATATTCCTTCATCAAGTATTTTTCCTCCTCATAAAGGGAATCATCCATACCTATCGCCATTACTTCCTTATTTAAGTTTGCTAGTTTTTCCTCCAGAGAGTTTTTGTTAGCGGAAATGTTACCGAAATGATCAGTGTTCCATACTTTTAAATTTTTTAAAAATAATTTTTAGTTTGTTCACCACCTGATATACCTTTGATCCAAATACCTTGATTTCCTTCCGCCATTTTTCTATCATCTCCAAAAAACCCTCTTTCTTAAGCCACATTTGTTCAAATTTCAAAGGGTAGTTGTCCAGTTTACCCTCTTTGATTATGTTTAGTATCACTAGGCAGTGATCTGATTCTGAAATGGGTTTAACATCAATAGATACAATGAATGGTAAGTCTGCCAGGTTACCATTAGTTAAAAATCTATCGATTTTCTCGGTAATAAAGTTGAATCCCTTCCTCCTATTATTCCAAGTAAAAGCATCCTTTGGAGTATAGACCTTGAAGAGGCCATTCCTATTAATCCAATTATTAAAGGTTTCAACAACATGGGGGATTCATTGAAGGCCACCCCATTTCTCTGATGCTTTATTAATTTTATTAAAATCCCCTCCAATTATTGAAACAACACCTAAACATTCTTCCAACTTCTTCTCAATATCCGTCCAAACTCTTTCCTTCTCTAGATTGGGGGTAGGGCCATAAACATTTAAGATCCTAAAACACAGTGATGTCTAGAGACTCTTAACAATTCCACAGCTCCAGTTTACGTGATTCTCTAAATTAGTGAGAGACACCGTTCTAGGATCCAAAATGAATCCCAAACCTCTAGATGCTCCTCTGGCTGGAGCTCCCCAGAACTCTATAAACCCCAAGTTCTTTTAAAATTCATTATTTCTTTGTTGTCCAATTTGGTTTCTTGTAGCATAATTATGTCAGTTTTGGTTTGAGATATGCAACGCAATAAAATTCGCTGCTTGTTAGAGGCATTTAAGCCCTTAACATTCCAAGTTAGGACATTCATGGTGACTTGGGAAGGAACTGCCCCTTCCCTGCATTGAAAATGGTCGTTAGTTTAGCTTGGCCCACATCACATCCCTCCAATAATCTTAATTCATGGTTTGACTCCCTTCCCCTTTTCTTATTAGATTTGGTACAATCAAGGGCTTGCAAACTGGGAAGAGTAGCTGCAATCCTAAGTGTTTCCTATTCCTTAAGCTCTCTATCCTCAAGATCAAATAAGAGATTACCAATATCAGTTAATAACTGATCATCTTCAGCCTCCAAACAACCTTTGATCAACATTTCTCTTTGTCTCAAGAGTTCCTCCTTGTCACACATTTCATTCATAAATTGATCCATCAAATCGTTAACCACAAAATCACACATATGTTCAGTCAATAATCTTACTTATGTTAGAAATAGTCCCAAGAGATAACTGAGAGGGGGGGTGAATCAGTTATCTACAAGATTCAATTCTTTTCAATTAAGTACAAAATAACTTTAAACATAAACTCAACAAGATAACATAGAATTGAACAACACAATTTTGGTAACGGGGAAAACCAAATTAGGTAAAAACCCCAGTGGGAATTAGCACCCACAAATAACTGTACTAGTTTATAATGATCCTTGTTAGAAGATCTTGCAACCCTGTTAGGAGTTGATCTTTACAATGCAATAAGTACAAAGATCTGGTCAAAGTTTAGAGCCTGTAAGGAGTCTTTTACAAATAACCCTGTTAGGGGTGAGGACACACTGTCCAAGAGCTCACTCCTCAAATGGTGAAGGTTGCAACCTTCTGTAAGGAAGATATACACTATATCTGATAATTAACTATTTGAGTAGACCTATTGTCTTGATCATTTCTAGTGAATTGTAATCTTCTTCTACTTCTTCACATAGATCTTCAACTGATGAATGATGTAGCTTTACTATCTAACTTTCTTCTCGGCTCTGTCTTATCTTTTTCACTTCATTTTTCACTTAGCAATCATATTTGAACTACTATATGTATCTTCCCCATGGATAAGGTAATGAAAGTTGTAGGAAACACTTCAGCAACTTCCTTGTTAGCTTAACTGAGATCACAATCAAGGTTAGGACCGTGCAACTCAAAATGAGTGGACGCGTCGCTTCACATAGTTGGCTCTACCAAATTAACTCAAACATCACGCTTCTATAAAAACATGTTTAGCACCTTTGGATAATCATCATTAATTCACAAATAAACATGAATATAAACACACATATCCTGAAGATAGGTGAAACTCAAGAAACAATATAAATATGTCGGCTCTTAACAGATAATCTCCAAAAACTGTAACTACCAAAACATATTAACATAACTCAACTGAAACTGCATATCTAAATCTACGTGTATAAACATGGTATCCAAAACATGTCTACAACATAGATGTAAATGCGCAAGGCTCCAAAATATCTATACTGATAATTGCATACAGGACATTGTTGTATATTATATGTTGTCATCAATGACAAACATATAATCAACTATTTGCACAAAATCAAATCTCCAACAACCTACCCCTTTGACATTGATGGAAACATATGATATGAAAAATACCATCAACCCAAAGTATCCTCTTTCTTTTTACAAGCTTCTAAATATCCTCATCAAAAGTTCCTCTTAATTGTTGCATCTCTTTTTACTGTATTTTTCATTACTGTATACTCCCCCAGAGTATATGCTCCCCCTAACTATATACTCCCCCTTTGACATCAATGGCAAAGGGCACCAAAAACAATTAAGCATAGGTACTACTCCAAAAGTAGAGTAGTCAACCATTCATCAGTCACCAAGGAATGATGCTCTTGCTGCAAATTCTAATCAGACTCGGGAAAGGGAATTTGATGAAGGGGTGCTCCCCTTAATACCACAAACACACGACAGAAACAAAGAGAAACAACATAAATTTGCAAGAACAGAAAATTGGCTTCTTATTGGCTCCACAAATGTGGAATTAAAAACTTTAGAATTACAATATCAGAAGCCACATGGGCATCCCTTACAATAATTTGTAGGACAAAGCCTCAAATAACCACACAGAACTGCCCTAGAAAACAGTATGAGCCTTCCTTAAATAGGCAATTTTCCACCGCCCGAGGAGGTTCCAGAAATCTAGCCACTAAGGCCGACTACCCTTAGCATTTAATTATTTTTCACTTTTATTACAAAAGGGTCGGCTTTAAATATTTACAAAACATGAGATTAGGTAGCCCAACTTCCGAAAGCCATAACTTTTGAACCGTAGCTCCAATTGGCTATTATAACCACTTTCTGAAAAGGGGAGATTGCGATCTACAGTGCCTAACTCGTGAAGCTCCAGTCAGCCAGGGGTTCGACCTCGATCTAGAGCCTCTAAGGTCCTGAAAATTGAGCTCAAAGGTTTTGCACCCTAAAATCTCAACAGTAAATCCTTAATAACTCCGCCAATACAGATGATCTGGCAATGAAATTCAAATGGCATTCTTATATGATTAAGATGAACCTTCACCTGGAAAATTAGAACATTCTGAGTTCAAATGACCAACTTACTAAAAATAGTAAGTTTCCAAAAATAGCAGCTTTGTACAAAATAACCCTTATTAAACAGAAAAACACATATTTTTGGGTGATGCAAGATTGCCCTTACACCCAGGATGCTCCTGCATCAGAATTACTCCCAGCTTCTCCTTGAGATACTTACAAGTATCTTTTGATAAAGGCTTTGTAAAGATGTCTACTAACTTCTCTTTGGTGCTCACATAATCCAACTTTACTTCTTTATCTATAACTTTTTCCCTTAGAAAATGATAATTTATCTCAATGTGTTTTGTCTTTGAGTGCATCACAGGGTTTTTGACATATTCATAGTGCTAGTGTTATCACAGTGAATAACAATAGGATAATCAATATGAATACCAAAGTCTTTAATCATCTGTTTGATCCAAACCATTGTTGAACAATTCAATGTTGTTGTGTTAGCGAACAGATTTGTCTTTTTATAAATAATCCTTTAAGTTTTCTCTATCACCCTTAAAAGACAAACTATTCTTAACAATTGGGTAAGTGTACTTTATAATCACTTCCCTCTAAATTTTATAATAGGTACAGCTCCCTTAAATGATATTCAATGAAATGAGAAAATAGTTTAATTTGTTAGCTTTTAACCAGAAAGCTTATAAAGGCAACAATATCATTCTTTGATGATATGTTTTGAAACAACTAGAGAAGTACATATAACCAGGTAATGAAAAGGAAGGAAGCACAGTCACTTCCACAATAGTATTTCATGAAAAACATACATAAATTTGACTGCAGATAATAGATAACAAATAAAACTCAAGATTTAGATACCATGAAACAGCTGATTAAGATATAAAATAGGTCAAACTAAATGCCAACACAGGGCACTTTGCTCAAAATCATAAACAACACAGATTCATTGATTTTCCTGTCATATACTTTGAAAATTACTACACAGGTAATTATCTAAAAATCAATTTTGTTCACAACAATCACCATCTGAATTCTAATTATCAAAACTATATCTATCTATCAAATTTTTTTTGAACCCTTTCAAAGTTTTAGTAGCCAGAATAAATAGCAGTAGAGCACCGAGAGGCCTCCCGAAAAACACGGCCTCTCGGTGAAATAGTTAAGTAACAAATCCATCAGTCAGAGGACACGTGTCCTTGAAATTTAGCATAATTACAAAGTAAAAATAGGAAACTAGATGGCAGAATCAGGTTCTTTATCCAAGGCACAATCCTCGCTTGTCGTTGGACTCCCTTCTTCATCGGTAACCGATTGGGTCGGTTTCCATTCTTTGTACGCTTGAACTAACTCCTTGGAAAGCGACAGGTGTGGGATCTTAGAGTTCACTATTCGGGCCATGGAGGCGTCTTTATTCCAACTCAAATTTTTCACCCTATTAGTGACATTAGATAACTGATCAACACACAAATAAAGCATGGATTCAACCCTTGCTATCTGGGTAAAATCAGAGGCCTTGGGCTGAATCTTGTCTCTGATGGTTTTAATAGCTGATTCAAAAGCATCCAAAGCACCTTTCAGTTCTTGTTCACCGAAGACAGAGGGGTAGGTATAAGTGAAATTAATCACTTTCAACTCTGTTAGGGTAGCCTTTTGGATTTTCTTTTCTTCAGCTTCATATTCTTTATTCTCTATAATAGCACTTCTTATCAGGGCAATATGCCAGCTGATGTTTTTTCTGAGTATGAAGAAGTAGGACTCCTCGGCACCTTTCAGTGACTTTTCTGCATAGAATTTACTAAAGCCATGCCTTTCAATTTCCATAAATTTGGTCATTGATGACACCCATTTCTCTTCATCTATGCTCCATACTTATCGTTGAGCCTACAATTCCTCTATAGTTGTCTCGGTGTTATGAAGAACTGAATGAGAATCTTTGATATACTATTTGCCATTTTTTAGCACCTGAGCCATCCATTCATCCACTGAAGAAACTAGAATTTGTCCCCTTTGAACTTGATTCAGTAGAGTCTTATTTTCTTTGGAATTGGGGTCAAACACTTGAGAAGACTGAGACAACGGGGTAGCATCAAAGTTGCAAAATGCGTTAATAAACTGAGAAAGTGAAACAATGGTCTGTTTCAATTCTTTCTTTTCTTTGCTATCTTGCACCAATGTAATCATCATTTGTTGGGCTATTTCTTTGAATAAGTGGTTTTTCTCAGCTCTGTCCATTGTTCCCAACTCAATTTTGGTAACTTCAAAGTCCTCAACTACCACATTTGGTTTCTCTTCCTTGGGCCTATAAGTAGCAACCTCGGCCGTCCAGTTTCTAGTCTTAGCATCAGTGAACATGCGCGCTGTGCTTTTTACCTTCTTGGCTTTAGGGATTTTCTGAGCGTACTTACTCACAATATCTTGTACTGGTATGGACACAGGGATCAGACTCCACTTTTTATTGACCGAGGAAGTCAGCCATTTGGGCATGTCGTTGGTCGCTACCGGTTGGGGACCGACCTTAACAGGAGTATCCATCAAATCCAGGGTTACGTCTTCAAGATCAAAAAGATATTTCCCAATTTGGTCGTCATCACCAATCTAATAATTCAAGTCTTTAAACTTATCATCTTCCAGATTCACAGTCTCCGTCTATTCTTGAGTCATCTTTGCCTTCTTTTGGGATCGGGAGTGCGACCTGGTGATACACTGAGGAGAAACCACAGATGAAAGTTCTGCAACAGACTTCTTTTTAGATTCTTTCTTCTACTGCTTACCAGATGAACCTGCATTATCAGATGTTTTAGGCATGTTAGAAACAAAGGGGGAAGAAAACAAAATTGAAGATTTATTCCCAGTATTTTTAGGACTGGACTGCAATTTTTTTTCTTGTAGCCACTTCTCAGTTAATTTGAGAACATGTTGTGTTCTTCTTTGAATGTCATCTTCTTCCTCTTTTGACCAATCAACATCTACCTCTTCAGTATCGAGAGGTCTTTTGAAATTAGGTTCAATCAAATCAGAACCATCATCTGTCACTCCCTCTATGCTAAATTGTATTCTCATTGACAGAATTTGAGAGACACAGAGTCTATTGTGGCTTATGGTCATGACTTGAGATTCATTTACACAATCCTCCCAAAAATCCTCTAAATGGGGAGCTGGAAACATGTGAGACCTTAATCCTGTGATAGCTAAATGTGGGCCTCTAATTTAGCCATACACTTCAACATGGTCATTATTCTTCAGCTGCATACAGGAATGAATATTGATTCATTCACCCTGCATGTCTGGAAGAGTCGACCTGTTGCCTTCTAAAAGGCAGGAGTATGAGTTTGCTCTCAGGTCATTGCAAGCTCAGTGACTACACCAAAGACCTAAATGAAAGATTTAAATCTATGATAATGCAAATAAATGATTAATCTAGATGCAAATGCAGTTTGTTGTTCATTCAAAACTAATTAGGATTCATTTTAGAAGCACCAAATTGAGTGTGAGATATTCATTTTAATAACACCAAATCAAAAGTGTGCTCTAAATTAGATTGATTTGCT
>MU223795.1:2506967-2544641 GCA_018584345.1 Thuja plicata
ATATGGTATACATTGTTGTTTAGCTAGATATCTCCTTACCTTGTGAAGTAGGTATTCTCTTTTCTCTTCCTTATCCTGCCTAGTACGTAGCCATGATAAGGAGGGGGGAATATATAGGGTCTCCCTTATACTATAGTTTACATTTATTTACATTTTACAGCATGTTAAATCCTCGGAAGGTAACACACATAAGTTGCTAAATCCTGAAGAGACACGCATTTTTACTTTTATTTTTGCTAAATCCTTGGAAGGTAACGCACATAAGTTGCTAAATCCTTAAGAGATACACACCCTTTTTTATTTTTATGATATGATAAATCCTTGAAAGGTAACACGCATAAGTTTCTAAATCTTGAATGGACACGCATTTTATATTCCATGGTGATACAAGAATGTGGATCTATGGATATTTTTAAAAGCCGTCAGAAGACGCATTTGTAATTACAAGCACAGTTTATGGGTGAACCTATTGGGCTCTCCCTCCTTGGTGAGTCATAGTAAGGTGGGCATCTTACTAGGTGAGGTAATCACTTTCCCTTCTCTCTCTTTCATTTTCATGCTAGTAGGATTAGATAGTAGGATTAGATCATGAAGCTATGTTATCTATGGTGTTGTTCTTGTCTTACTTATGTAGTCATGTATGTTTTCTATGATTGATTGCTCTTTACTTCCATATATTTATGTATGTATGTTGAGTTAGAATCCTTTTTCTAAAGACTCATGTCCTTGACTCAGTGATGTTCTACTTTGTTGCAATCCATCGGTTTCTTTCTTCTAACTTTACCGTGAGCATGTTCGATTTCCATACTCCCGCTAAAGTGGGGGCTTAATGTATCATCTTAAAATAGAATAAATTCCATGTTAAGAATGTTTAGCCCTCCTTAGGGGATGTTTTTGACCTCCATCATATCATCCTCCCATTTCTACATCAATCCTTGCTTCTGTGCCAGATTAGGACCCTGATTGGGCCTCTTCGGGCACCTTCTACACCACCTGACATGTTTTCCAGGGGTTCTGACCCCCTGGGTCAAGGTTGACCTCGACCTCGACCTAGATCAGGGTCAACCTCGACCCTGACCAGGGTCCCCCTTTCAAATATGGAAGCTTGTCGGCTGCCAAGGGTCATCCAAAATTTATTTTTCCCGCTTCCAGGTCAGCTGTTTCAGGTTCTGAAGCATTGATTCCTAAATTATATTTAATATAGGTCCTCTTCTAGGGGAATGGTTCTAATTGGAATTTAATTATCCTATGTCAGCCTCTTTAGAAGATTGTTCCCTAGTTTCATATAAAAGGGAGCATTTCTCTCTCATTTTCTCCAAGTCTTCTAAGTGCAAAAAATCTCTAACCAAGATTTTGTCAAGAAGCAAAATGTTCAAGCATCCATTATTCTACATGTTTTCAAGCTCTCAAGGTGTTCAAGTCTTTCTCTCAAGCATTCAAGTTCTCCATTGAAGATCAAGGAGTCAAGATTTCAAGCCTTTGAAGGGGTTTGGTTCAAACATTCAAGATTCATCATTCAAACCCTAGATCTAGCCATCATGATGGTGTGATCTTCCTTCAAGATCCTTTGTGCATCCTCAAGACTCATTCATCCTCTCTTCAAGGTGGATTTCAAGCATAAAATCATGGAGGTTTATGGTTTCTATTGATTTTAAGCTTTCATATTCACATACTTGCATACATTTGAATTATAATTGCATATCTATTCAATATCATAGCTTCATTCTTAGATTCAATTCTACTACTTGCTAGCATTCTATACTTTATTGATTTCAAGGTTAATTCCTAAATCGGGGTTTGACCAAGGCAAACCCCTCCCCCCCAACAAACAAACCTTTTTTCTTGTAGGTACAGGTTCAGGACTGTATATTTGGACACATATCTGGATACCCTTTTCAGCTTTCTGTCAGGCTCCGTGAATAGATTCTCTGTCGGACCTGTGCAGGTCAAGGTCAATATTATTGGGTCATGGTTGACATTTGTGGGTCAAGGTTGACCTTTTTCATAAGACAACATTAAAATAGAAAAAGATTTCTGGGTTTTGTTCATCTCTACGTTTTGGTTCTAGATCATATTTCAGTTTTTCCAAAAATAGTCTACAGACCTCAGAAAACAACATTCTTTGATCTGCAATTCTTTAAGGTTAGTACATTTCTCCTATTTCTTCAATTACTGTCATATATCATATCTATACATTCAATTAACAGAATTTAAGATCTCCCTCTTTGTTCTTTTTTTCCAAATGGTTGATTCATTTGTGCATTAATCCCTCTTTTGGGTTGATCAACTTGGATCTTTCATTTGTGCATTTGGGGATAAAGGTGGAACATATTATCTTCTCCCTAATCACAATTGCAATATACAATCAATCAAATTTAATTAAGTGTAAAGTAGGGTTAAGGAATTCAACACACTCTAAGAAAATCAAATAACAATTAATAAACAATCTCCTTACCCCTTTCCACCACTTTACAGATCCTATTTCTTCTTTCTGCAATCCCATTCTGTTGAGGGGTTCTAGGAGCACTCAACTACCTTTTGATCCCATGTTCTTTGCAATACTCATAAAACTGGTCAGAGGTGAATTCTCCTCCTCTATCTGGTCTTAGACACTTTAGTTTTAATCCAGACTCATTTTCAACTTTAGCTTTGAATATTTTGAACTTCTCAAAAGCTTCAGACTTATCCTTTAAGAACACAACCCACATTATCCTTGAAAAATCATCAACAAACAAAATAAAATACCTTTCTCCATAGTATGATCTTATTTGAGTAGGACCACATAAGTCTGTATACACTAGATCCAATTTGTTTTCTGCTGAGTTCTACTTGCTTCTGAATGAGCTCCTTACATGCTTTCCCATCACACATTCCCTACACATAGTATCAACTGGTCTTGCAATACTAGGAAGGTCTCTTACTACCTTTGCATTTCTTATCTTTACTATGTTGTCAAAATTGGTATGACAAAGTCTTTTGTGCCATAGCCAACTGTCATCTACTTTTGCAACAAAACAACTTACTTCTGAATTGAGATGAAAAACATTACCTTTAGTCTTAGAGCCTGATGCAATCATATCTCCTTGTTTGTTATTAATGATGCACTTGTTGTCTTTGAATTCCAACTGATATCCTTTGTCAATAAATTGTCTAGCACTTAGTAGGTTATGATGTAAACCATCAACATAAAGAACATCAGCTATCTTGTTCTTTCCATCTAAGGTAATAGAACCTCTGCCTGTGATAGGTTTGGGAGTATTATCTCCAAATCTAACCATACCACCTTTGTACTTGTCCAGATGTACAAATCTGTCTTTATCTCCTATCATGTGATGTGAGCATCCACTGTCAATGATCCAACCAGTTCTGATGTATGCTTTGGAAACTAATGCTAACTCTTGTGCTTTCTTTTCATCTTCATTGTCCATTTATTCTATCATTTTCTCAATGTCTTTTATGACAACGAATCCAATTTCATCTTCTCCTGAATCATCATCAGTTACACCATCTTCAGCATGATAGCATTCCTTAGTATATTTGGGCTTGTAATCTGATCTGATCTTCTTGACTCTTGTAGGACACTTGGATGCAAAATGGCCAACTTTGTTGTATGAAAAACATTTGAATAGTAGTTGTCCTTCGTATTTTACTTTACCTTTCTTTTCTTTCTTGGCAATCATAGCAATGATATCTTCTAGTTCTGTATCCACTTCTTCTTTCTCATTATTACTAGAGCTGCTCAAGGATTTCTTAACATGGACTGAGGCTTTGAAAGTTGTTTCACTTTTGGGTTCTATCTTCAATCTTAATATCTCAAATGCAGAGATTTTGTTGATCAAAGTCTCTCTCTTGAAGTCTTTTGAAACTTGCATGGTTTCATCCAAGATGTTTATCTTGCTCTCATAGTCTGTTGTCAATGTAGTCATCAGTCTGTCCATTATATCTTCCTGAAACTGCTTCATTAATCCTCTGATTGTAAGCTCTGATGTTCTCTTTAGGTAGCATCTCTAAGTTGTTATACTTATTTTTCCTTGTCTTTCTCCGTGCATTATTTGCTTGAATATCTCCTTCAAACATATATTCTAAATACTTCCATATGGTGTAGGCTTTGTCTACTTTCTTAATCTCAAAGAATTCACTATCAGATAATGCACTTATAAGGGTTTCCTTGGAAATTGCATTAGCGATGAATACATCCTTTTGTTTACTAGTAGCATCATCTTTTGCAAGGTCTTTCAGAGAGGGAACAACAACTTCTTGTGTGGCTATTTCAAAAATCTCAAAACCAACACACTGTAGATGTGTTATCATTTTTTTCTTCCAGTCAAGATAATTCTCTCCATCAAACTTAGGACTCTCTTTTCTGAAGTATGCCATCTGATCTACCTAAAGCTGTTAATCTTTCTCTCCAAGGCACTTGGCTCTGATACCAATTGTTAGGAATAGTCCCAAGAGATAACTGAGAGGGGGGAGGGGTGAATCAGTTATCTACAAGATTCAATTATTTTCAATTAAGTACAAAATAACTTTAAACATAAACTCAACAAGATAACACAGGATTGAACAACACAATTTTGGTAACAGGGAAAACAAAATTAGGTAAAAACCCCGGTGGGAATTAGCACCCACAAATAAATGTACTAGTTTATAATGATCCTTGTTAGAATATTTTGCAACCCTGTTAGGAGTTGATCTTTACAATGCAATACGTACAAAGACTTGGTCAAAGGTCGGACCCTGTTAGGAGTCTTTTACAAATAACCCTATTAGGGGTGAGGACACACTGTCCAAGAGCTCATTGCTCAAATGGTGAAAGCTACAACCTTCTGTAAGGAAGATATACACTATATTTGATAATGACTTGTTTGAGTAGACCTGCTGTCGTGATCAGTTCCAGTGAATTGTAAGCTTCTTCTGCTTCTTCACATAGATCTTCAACTGATGAATGATGTAGCTTTACTGTCTAACTTTCTGCTTTGCTCTGTCTTATCTTTTTCACTTCATTTTTCACTTAGCGATCATATTTGAACTGCTATATGTATCTTCCCCAAGGATAAGGTCATGACGGCTATAGGAAACACTTCAACAACTTCCTTGTCGGTTTAACTAAGCACACAATCAAGGTTAGGACCACGCAACTCAAAATGAGTGGATGCGTCTCTTCACATAGCCGGCTCTACCAAATTAACTCAAACATCACGCTTCTGTTAAAACACGTTTAGCACCTTTGGATAATCATCATTAACTCATAACTAAACATGAATATAAACACGCATATCCTGAAGATAGGCGCAACTCAAGAAACAATGTAAATACGTCAGCTCTTAACAGATAATCTCCAGAAACTGTAACTGCCAAAACAAATTAACATAACTCAACTGAAACTGCATATCTGAATCTGCGTGTATGAACACGGCACCCAAAACATGTCTACAACACAGATGTAAACACGCAAAGCTCCAGAATATCTGTACTGATAATTGCATACATGACACTACTGTATACTATATGTTGTCATCAATGACAAACATACAATCAACTATTTGCACAGAAGCAAATCTCCAACAACTTCTTCCTCCGTCTTTGAAGAGTCATCACTGTTGATATTAGTAGGAACAACCACATCGTGGTATTGAGCTGAATTTGAGATATTATTACATGTATTAGTGGTATTTTCTTTACATATTTTCATCAAATCAAGAACTGTCTCAGATACAATATGAAAACCTCCTTCATTCTCATTAAATTTTACCGAGATGCCTCCATCTAAGACCTTGGATTTTAAATATCCTTCCACTATTTCCCCTTCTTCGATATCTTTTGCTGGAGACACAACCCTCATAGTAATAGGGGAGACATTACTCTCAATGTGAGGAGAGGCATTAATCATGTCCAAATTAAGCTTTTCTTTGATTTATGTGATAAGATCTGATTGTAGTAATATCGGTTTAATAGCATAAATATCCTCCAGGCACTCAATAGTAATCGGATTAATAGTGCAAGTGTTAATGTCCATATTTACAATAATCGTGTTGTCAGATTGGGGTCGATTAGTTTCTACCATACCTACATATTTCCCTATCTTATTACCTATGTTTATAAACAATTCTGAGCATATCAATTCAACAGGAATGTTCAACAAAAGAATAGCCTTATCAACTTTTAATTTTTTTAATTTTTTTGGATCAAATTTTGGGATCTAATCAATAAAGGTAAAATTGCAATTTTTGAAACTAGGGTTTTCTAAATTTAGAAATTTATCCTTTAATTCTATACTTTTGCATTTTACAAGGAAAAAACCATCTGAGAGAAGAGCGGGACTTACCTGTCCTACATATTTCTTTTCAAACCAGTCAGCAATTTCACTAATCGGTGTGCCATAACCATTCCACCAGGCAAAAAATGTGATTTTTTTGCATAGTATTTTAATCTTCTCAATCTTCCCCGATTTCATCTGAATAACATTTGTAGCATCCTTCGTTGTATCAAAATTATTATTTTTTTCCCTTTTGGAGGGTGACGAACCTCTCTCACATCTTTCAACGAATGATCGACAATTCAGAGAATGTCGACTTTGAATGTTGGCAGTGTGAGTCTTTTGCGATAGTCCTAGATTTCCGTGGGGTAAAATTGGAGGATCGAGAAAGGAAGGTACGCTAGGAAGATCCCAATGAAGTACATTAAAGGTGTTATGCAGGGGTATATCAAAATCTTTTTTCCTTTTCAGGTGCACAAAACTGTCTGAACCTGATCTCTTCTTTGTTTTAACCTTCACCCATTGATTAGGGTTATCATCTATCAGTTCAACATTACAGTTTGAGCGATGCATCAAAGAGGCCAGAATTGGCCCAGATATCAATTTATCTACATATTTTGATCTAGAGAACCTTCCCATATTGTTGTAGGCATATTTAGTTTTCTCAAAAAAGGAGAATTGTCAGTCAATTTTTTCCACTGAGAAAGAAGTCAGACGCGATCTTGAATAGTTGAATGGGACCCTCCAAGAGGTGGAATAGAGGCCTCCATGGCTTCAGACTCCCGCGTTGGAAAAAGCAACAGATCTCTTTCCTAGGGGGGAGAACACCCTTTGAAGACTGAGGAAGCGGAGCACACAAAGGCCCTAAACCTCGAGAAACCAGTTTGCGCGGAGGGTCAAGATGCTGTAGATCCAGATCGCAAAATGGGATTGGCTTAGTAACACAGTTCACTCCAGGAAAGACATTCTAAAAGCTTACAAATTTTCGTCGAACTTTAGCAGAGCGAGCCATACCAAGCATCTAATTAACAGACTTATTTTTCTTACATGAATAAAATATTTTTTCCAGACTATAGTTTTTTCGTAATAACAACTTGTTTTTTTTACAAAGAAAGGCACAAATACAATTTTTGATATTATTTTAGAACTTATTAATAAGTGAAATTAAAAATTATAATATATATTTAAAAAAAAAACACATATAATCATCTAAAAAAAGGAACTCTTTTATTTCATTAATTTGAAATTGAGATATGAGAATATTGAAGTGAGTGAATGTAGATGCACCTTTTTTGAAGATTAATTAAATCCTTGTTTAAAATGTCTAATAGATTTCTTAAATAGATTAAAAAATAAAAATTGGAAAATAAGATTAATAATTTCTAAAAAATTTTAAAATAGATTTTAAAATTCAGAATTTTTTATGTTCTATTTTAAAAAGTTTATAAATTAATTTAAATATATAATAAATAATGTAGAAACAAATATATTACATTCTAAATTCATATTTAAAATAATCTTATTAAAATAAATTTATATTTACCATAATCTCATATATTAAATACTATACACATTTTTACTTAATCTAAAATATCATATATTCCATTTTATAAAAATATAACATGTCATGCTATCATACGCAGTCCAGATGTAGAAAAACTGCTGTCGGCTATTAGAATTGAAGACAAACTCGGGGAAACCCTAACCTATCCCTGCTTCTGTTGTTGCTGCCGCTTCCATGACGAACACTCTGTCATGCCGGAAACTGTTTTTTGTTACTACAGCTTCCATGAACTCCATTTTATCCTGCAATTTGTTTCGCATTCACCCATCCCATTTTCACTTTCGCAATGTTTTCTCAACTGAAACTCATCCGCAGACCCTCTTTTCACAATTTGCCTCCACCAAACTTAACCTTTCGGAGGACGACATCACTCGGATTCTCAAGAGGCAACCTCAATTGCAGAACCTTCGAACCCTCCACAACGTGGAGAAGATCATTCATTCTTTCCAAAAGCGCGGCTTCACTGAAGTCCAAATTGCCAACATATTAAGGAAACGTTCACAACTTATCAGTTCTGCAGAAACAACATTGGAACGTAAGCTCAAACTATTGGAAGATTTTGGTTTTGTGGAACGAAATCTTGCCAAACTTTTGACGAAACGTCCAGAAATTTTGTGCTTAGGCCTCGAGAACAACATTCTTCCCACGATGGAGTTTCTGAAGAATATATTTCGGTCCCAGGATGTGCTCGTCAAGTCCCTGTTAATGTCACCAAGACTTCTCAATTATAACTTGGAGAAGACCCTGAAGCCCTCGGTTGCTTTCTGGGAAGGATGGGGTTTTTCTGGGACGGAGCTCGTAAGCTTCTTACAGGCACAGCCGTCTGTTCTCTCACGCACGTCTCTAACGCCTGCACATGTCGGTCTCATTGACAAGATTTCTGCGGGCAAAACAGGCAAAATGTTCAAATATATTGTGAGTGTGGTGGCTAAGAGCCGCGTGGAAACGTTAGAGGCCAAGATAGAGAATCTCAAGCTCTGCGGGCTCTCGGCTGAAGAAGTCTGGCAACTACTTGGAGCTTACCGTCTAGTCTTTTGTTCGTCCAAGGAAAATGTTAGTGAAAAAATGAACTTTATAGTTACTAACATGAAGTTCCCTGCAAATTATGCAGTGAAGCACCCTTATATATTAAAACTCAATTTGGAAAAGATAACGAGGCCCAGGTTTCTGGTTTGGCAGAAAATCAAGTTTGTCAATGACCTCGACCTCTCCCTTTCAACGGTATTGAGGATGCCAGAGGCAAGGTTTGTTAGCAAATTTATAGGAGGACATCCCGAGTCTAAAACACTGTGGACAATTTATGAAAGCGCCCTCTCTAATGACTCCAACCGCACAAATAGTTCAGTAAAAACAAGGGTTTGGATGTCAAAGTGAGGGTCAGAACTCAAAAATCACAACAAACTTCTTTATTCTTTGGCAGAATGAAGGCAAGCCCTCCCCGTCCACGCGTTGGCTGTGAGCACTTTACATTCATGGAGGTCACATATTCAACAACAGGAGCTATGTCGATACATACTCGGCCCTGCGTTCTGTGTCTACTTGCTGTTCAAGCAAGGTAGGCATTGTAGTTATTAATTTTTTCAAGTAAGGTAATTGATATCGCTGTAGCCTTTAACTGTGATGTAATAGATGAATGTCAATGGATGGAATTTTTGTACTTCTGAAAGTCATCTCAGAATCGCATCATTATGCTTTAATTGGGAACAATGCTAGAGAAAGGAGTGAACAACTAACTATACAGAATGTTGAGCAAACAAGTTTTCCAGCCCACATATGTTTGCAGAATTTGTAATTATTTTTTTGATGTGGTACTATTCAGAACACTGGAGTCAATCTTTAATAAGGTGTCATATAAGTCCTTTAAAAAAACATGAAATCAGTAAACCAGAACAGCAGGCTTTTCAATCTACAGTGGAAGTTCATCGGCAATCAGAAAACATTTAATTGGAAGTTAGTTAATAAATGGGTTTAAGCAGAGTTTTGGGACTGACATTCATGGGTCCATTTAAGGCTCTGGCTTGACAAATTTAAAACTTGTATTTCAGAATCATCAGTAACATCAATGACATATGGATCAAAACTGCAAATGCTCTCAAAATTTCCGAACAAGCTGCGAACTTTGAAATTTCTATGGACTGGTTGTTGTGCAGACCTAGCCCAACTGGAGAAACTGTGTCATGTCCCCAAATAATCACAGTGTTTTGTAGCCATAAATAAAGTGTTCTTAAACACTATTAATTAATAATATTAACTACTTTTATTAAATAAGTTAATAATATTAAACAAATTTTTTTCTCCTGAGCCGACTTGTTTACAATGTTTATCTTCTCCTTGAGGCCAACTTGTTTGGCTATCACTTATTTATGGCGTGGAGAAGCTCATTTGGGATCATTGAATGTTGTTTGAACAATCCACTATATGCAGTTGCACATCTGGCTTCCTGAGATGAAATCCTCAGAAGCTATTTGTGGTAGGATGAAACCCCTATCCTCTCTTAGCCAATTCATAAGCGCTGGATATGCATCTTATTATTGACTGATTTATTGCAGGAGTTGAGAGCCGCAGAAGGGACGTGATACACTGTAAGGAGATTAACGGGCTCTGAGTACACAGTGTCCAATCTAGACTCAAGGACGGGATCAAGGCCATGTAGGCTGCAAACGCAAGGCACAACAGGAGGTTCACGGTAGGAGATATGGTGCCGCTTTGAGGTGTCCAATTGACTTTAGATCAGCCAGCAAGGATCCTAATCTCAGCACAGCACATAGACTCAAACATTGCTATATCTGCTACCTGCCCTAATTCACTGGTCTGTGTCAAATCTGCAAGCACTTTAGGTCGACATAATTGGAAGTCGGGATCAATGTATGTTCACAATATTTTGTAATTTAGCATCCTTAGTTGTTCTGTACATATTATTACAAGGATTTGTTGTGAGGTTTTCACACCATTGCCCCATTGCAAATGGGGACCCCCTCTTTTTGCTTTGGCAGTAGTAGTAGTGGTCTTAGGTGGTAGCAATTTTCAAGTCCCCAAGTCTGAGAGATGAGTTTGAGCGACTTTGGCTCGTTGGGTAGTCAAGTCAGTTAAGGATATGAGCGAGAGTTGGACTAGTCTAGTCAAGGAGGTGAAGTTGAAATCAAAGGATTTGTGATGAAATGAGCTAGAATCTTTCGAAATTTTTTGTTCCAGTTCCAATTTCATCTTTGAAAGTTAGGAAAGGTTGTGGGAGATAACACTGATGGAGGTATGCTGATTTTTGAAATTTGGTTAAGTCTGGAATTTCTTAAAAACTCCCAAAATCTAAAATCTTTATTATAACTCCTATGAACCTGAAACCACTCTCAAATATCCTAAGAGTATTTATATAAAATATAACTTAAAGTATAAGAATTATGTAACTTATACTTAAATGTTATATTTATATAAATCATTTCGCCCTCCAAGCTGAAGAAATTGAAGTGAACAAGTCGGGAGTTTCAACATGCAAAATCAGGTCGGAAATCCCAAGATTTTTGGAAATTCCACCCTTGCAAATTCCCCAACATCAAATCTCCACCACCAGTCCTCTTGGGCGGAACTTTTGCAAACTTGGGGAATTTCATTCCCCAATATCATTGAATCTCTGCCATGTCCCCTTCTGGGCAGAATTTCTCACAACTTGGGAATTCCATTCCTCAACCTCTCCAAATTTCCGCCCTTGGAAAATCTGATGAACATGGAAGAGAAAGAGGATAGAATCAACCAAACACTTGGAGAAAATGGTGAAATCTGAAAATGAAAAGAACCGAGTCTCCTTTCAGCTAACTTGAATTGTGAAATCAGATTGAAATTCATAAAATGAGTAAACTTTGGGAGCACTCCGAACATGAGCATGAACTTATAATGGTGAAACAAACATGCAAGACATGGGTCGGAATTCCCAAGATCTTGGGAATTCTGCCCTTGCAAATTCCCCAACATCACCAAATTTCCACCACTAGCCCTCTTGGGCAGAACATCTCACAACTTGGGATTTTTTTTTTTTTTCGATGGAGGGTTTAGGAACCCAATACGGACCCACACGTGCCTCTTTAGCTTAGAGCCAAGGACTGAGGAGCATCCACGCTGCCAAATTCGCCTGGGGCACGATCCCAGCCTCATCCCTTATGATGTCACCCTTATGATGTCAGGCCTTGCACTCGGCAAGACTTGATCCCTGGTGGGCTTTTTGTGAACCATTTAACTTCACCAGAAGACCAAGGGCCCATTGACACAACTTGGGAATTTCATTACCCAACTTCTCCAAATTTCTGCCACCAGCCCTCTTGGGCGAAATTTCTCACCTCTTACGGAATTTTATTCCCAACTTCATCAAATTTCCGCCCTTGACATGAAAGGGAGCTCAATGCAAGGAAGAAGATCGATTGAAGTTGGTAATATGAAAGAGAATTTCATTCAAATGATGTAAGGCAGTGATTTTTATTGAGCAAAAAGGGCGACCTTGATGAAATTCCAAAGTATAAATTCCTGATTTTGTTCAAAATCAGAACTTAAACTTGCAGAAGGAAGCAATCTGGGCTTGGAAGCAAGGAAAATCAGAATTACAGCCTGCAAAACAAGAAATCTAGGTTGAAAAAGACAAGTAAAATCAGAATTGAAGTGTGCTAAAAAAATGAAATCTCGGTAGAAATTAGAAAATCAAACCTTGGAAAATTGAGAATTCTTGATCAAATTGTTTTAGTAGAAGAAAAGTTGATCCAGATGCAATTTCATGTAAGCTTTCAGATTTCCTTAATAATGTTTAAACTTATCATTTTGTGAGCTTAATGCAATTTCTCTTTTGTTTTTGTAAGGTAAATATGGAGCAAGAAGAGGCTTGGAGAGCGAAAGATGGTGGCAAGATCAGGCTCAAAACTTCAAACGAGGTGGTTCAAAATCAGATTATCAAAGTGCAAATTCGAAGATCAAGATCAAGATAGAGTTCAAGAAAGCAAAGAACAAGAAAAAATAAAAAAATCAGAGTCTACAAGTAGAAAAAATTTATCATCAACTTTAATTTCCTCTGGAAATCCAAGTTCGCTTTGAAAGATCCAAGTGCATGAAGGCTTCATCACTTCAAGAGGATCAAGGTTAAGGTGTCGAAAGAGGCATCAAGTTTGTGAGTACAAGCAAGTTTAAAATTGTGGCAATGAGAAAATATCCAAGAACGAAAATTTGAGAAGATGAAGCAATTTGGGAATATGCCATCACAATTGAAGGCTTGATAATATGGAGTATCAAAGGATATTTTCTCATCACCAAAAAATTGATCAAGTCTATAAGATGAGGATGCTGAGGTGGCACCCACTTGTCTTCAACCAATCAGAAGGCTCCGGTTACACGTGTTCAAACACATTCAATCATATTATGCCAAGTGTACATGAGGAAGGCATCTAGTGCCTCTACCTAATCTATTTTCTCATTGGTTCTCAAAAGCATTGTAATTTTCTTATTGACCCACATGGTGGTGCTTTCATGTAATTGGATGACAGTGTGGCAACTCTATTTAGGGTTTGTAATGGGTATATGTAGGCCTTTGATCTTGAATTGATCTTGGCCCTTCATTGTAATTGAACAACTATAAAAGGCCAAGGCCTTCTCATTTGTAACTCATTAGATTAGATTAGCTAAGGGAGAGACTTGGAGAAATGGTTGCCATAATGGTATCAAAGTAATTGTTGATTCATTGTTGGTCTTCAGGGTGGATTACTTGTGTTGCTTTGGAGTATTGCATGGTTTCTACATTCCCTCACTTAGAGTAGGTTTTATTTCATGTTGATTAGAAGTAGTGTTTAGTTGAATGGAAGATATTTTGGATGCATCTTTGGTGAACTTGCTTAGACCAAACTGCTAACTACTTGCTAATTGTAAGTTTTCCTTCCGTGGTCGAATGACATATTTATGAACTTGACTTCGATTATTGCTTGCACATTGATATGCATTGTTGGATGGTGTTAATGGAATGGTGGTAGTTTGAAGTTTTGAACATCTTACATCTACCTTAGGAGATTGCCACTAGCTTGGTTGATGTCGATGGCTAAACTAAGTCTAGTAGTTTCACAATGACATCCACAACTTCTTGCATTCTAGGAATAGATTAGCTTTCTAAACCCTTTCCCTTGCAGTTTGTTTGGTTGGGAGAAGTTAAAGTCAAGTTGGTATCCATTGAATGAACAATGTAAGTCCCTTTGTGATAACTAGCATATCACATCATAAAACTGAGTGAAAGTCCACAATGAGAAGGAACCTTGGGGTTGTCTCATTTGATCACACAATTCATCTACATTGTTTAAAATATGAGCATCCTTATTCAAGAGAGAGTTGGAGATTTGGCGTTTCATCTTCGAATACTAAGTATTCGATTCTGCATATTGTAGTGAAACAAAACTCACATCAACAGGACTTTGTAATCTTATTCACTAGCATATAAGCAATCCGTTTGCGATTACAGTTGATTATTCCTTTATTTCTGAGATCATTACATTGTAATCAATCTTTTTGAATTTTAAATTCTGTAGCAGAATTGTATAGAGATTAGGATTAGGATTAATTAGGATTAAGATTCTTACAGTGCTATGAGAGCTTGGCACCATGCCAGCCTTTGTTTTGCTTCATGAGTGATAGAGATCTAAGGTATCAATAAAGAGAAAAGGAGGAGGCTGCCACGGGGGGTAGAGAAGAAGAAAATCCTTAAGAATTCATTGAGGAGACCAAAGAGTTCCAGACCAACATGAGGGATACCATGGTGGAAATGGTGCAATTTCAAAGAGGATTGAACCAACAATTGAGTATTGGTAGACCTGTACAAAACAAAGCAGCTTTGGTGGTGACAAGGCCTCACCAATACAAAACATTTTAGGGCCAATTTTTAGGAAAAAGGAGCAGCAACCAAATAGGAAGAGCAACTTGATCAGGTTGATGAGATGACAAGGTTTCATGACGAATACAATGCCTTAAGCATTGACATATGCATTGATATGACTTTTGCGGAGTACTATGAGATGAAGACAAGGAATGGGCATAGGAGGAGAAGGTATGAGGAGAGGAAGGACATTCAACACCATTTGGTAAAGACCACCATTCCAACTTTTGATAGATCCACTAGCTCCTCAACAAGGGCTGGTTGCAAAAATTAGACACATTTTTCTTCTTGCACAATGTTTTTTGAAGAGGCTATCAAGTTTTGCCACCTTGCGTCTTGAAGGAATAGATCATGAAGGGTGGTATCATGGTGTTGTAACTCAAGGGCATGACTTAACCATCACTTTGGAAGACTTTAGCCAAAGGTTGACGAAGAGATTTGATAGAAGGGATCTTTAAATTCATTTCAGGGAGATAGCATAGCTGATGCAAGAAGATAAGGTAGAAGACTATGTAGCCGAATTTCAAAGGCTTGTAATGATCTTTCTCGATGTGATTGAAAGGAGGGATCATAGTCCTGTCCATGGAAGGCTTTGTTGAACCCCTCAAAGGTTTAGTAAGAGCATTTGATCTGAGATCATTCAAAGAAGCCATTAAGAGAGCTCTTAATTTGGAGCATTCAGTGACTAAGGATAGATTCTACTCCAAGAAAGTACGACATATTTTGCCAAAGAAACTATTCAAAAGAGGATGCTGCCTCCCAAGGTATTGTCTTCTAAGCCAAATCAAATAGAGGTGTCTTAGAATGAAGTTTGAAGGAAATTTTTTTGCTTCACATGTAGAGATCCATGGCAACTAGGACGTAAGTGTTCAGGGAAAGGACAAATACATAACATAGAGGTAGTTTGTGATGAGGATACGAAGAATGTGAGCCTGAGCTTGAGAAAGATGTAGAAGACCATGAGCCCCAAGGAGGAGAGCATCGAAGAGTTACACTTGCTATACTATCAGGGGCACCTAGATATAATGCTTCCTGTGTTAGAGGGGTCGTGCATGGAATAAGGATGACAAATCTTATTGATAGTGGGACTACTCACAATTACATTGATGAAGGGCTAGTGACTGAATTGAGATTGGAGACAAAAGACTTTGAAGGTTTTAATGTTAGAGTTGCAAGTGGGATAGCTCTTCCTTGTAAAAAAAAGGTTCAACAAATGGAGTTGACTATGAGAGAGTATAAGATGAAAGATAAATTTCTATATTATCAACATGCGGGTTACAAAGTTGGTCTTAGGAGTACAATGGGGGTACTCGCTTGATAAATATGAACAAAATTATCAGTTTATGGAGTTAGCATTGCAATCTAACTGGCAGAAGATAGTTCTACATGGTCTTTTGAATGGTAGACCCATCATGGTTTGTAACTAAGAGGATGGAGCAAGCTTTTTGTAGAGATCAAGTAGCATGGGCAGCTGAATGTTTAATTATAGACACACGTCCTTTGAAGGATGGGAGATCATACAATGTAGAATTTAATACTTTTCGACAAGCATGGTAAGGTTTTCGATTACATTCCTCATGGACTACCACCTGATAGAGATTTTCAGCATATAATTGAGCTTGAGGAAGGAGCAAAACTAGTCATCACGACTCCATATTGCCATCCGACAATATACAAGCAAGAGATTGAGAAGACAATCTAGGATGTATTGGATGTGGGTAATATAAGGCCTAGCTCTAGCCCATTTGCTTCATTCATAGTTTTGGTTTTAAAGAAGGATGGGACTGTGAGATTGTGCATCGATTATAGGCTCCTCAACAAAAGAACAATAACAAATCGCTATTCGATACCTAGTATTGGTGAATTGCTTGATGAGCTTCATGGAATAGTGTATTTCTCCGACATTGATTTTTGATCAGAGTACCGCCAGATTAAGGTAAGAGACGAGGATGTGCACAAAACAACTTTTAGGTGTCATTATGGACATTATGAGTTATTTGTCATTCATTTTGGATTAACCAACGCACCTGCTCCCTTCCAGTCATTCATGAACCACGCATTCAATCTTCAGTTGAGGAAATTTGTATTGGTTTCATTTGATGGCATTTCTTCTTTGCAGTATGACATAGCAAGAACATTTGAAGCATGTAGACGAAGTGCTTGGTATACTTGAGCAACATTCTTTTTATGCTAAGGTCTCCAAATATGAATTTGGGTTGACTGAAATTATATATATGGGGTTCAAGATTAGTGCCCAAGGTGTTATTGTAGATGAGGAAAAGATCAAGGCAATTGGGGATTGGTTTAGACCAAGCAATTTGCCACATTTGAGAGGATTTGTGGGATTTTGTAGCTATTATAGTACATTTGTTTAAGGGTTCTCACAACTCACAACTCCTTCAACAAATTTGATGAAGAAAGGGGCATTCCCTTGTAGTCTACCAACCCAACAAGCTTTTGATAAACTTAAGGAGATAGTGAGTTTATGTCCTGTTTTGGCAATTCCAGATTTTTCACTTTCTTTTGATCTAGAATGTGATGATCCAAGATAAGGCATTGGGGCTGCTTTGATGCAAAATAAACATCCCATAGCATACGAAAGTAGGAAGCTCAAGGAGGCTGAACAAAATTTCTCTATTTATGACAGATGTTGGCTATCATGCATGCTCTAGCCAAATTTCGACAATACTTGGATTGCAGGAAATTTGTGGTCAAAATGGACTATAACAGTTTTGAAATTCTTCCTCAACCAAAGGGATTTGAATGATAGGCAGCAGAAACGGGTAAGAAAACTTCAAGCCTGTGATTTTGACATTATGTAAAAGGGAATTCTAATGTAGTGGCTGATGCACTCTTTAGGAAGCCTTATTTCTGTTCTATAACTAATATATCTGCTGATCAGAATGCTTCTATAATGGCTAAGTATGTTAAGAATCCTATTGCTAATGATATTTTGGAAGGGAAATTGCAAGATGATAGGTTGAAGGTGGTTGACAAGCTTATCCTTTGCAATGATCGGGTATATCTCATACCTGAATCCAAGATGAAGGAGAAGATTTTTGAGAGCATGTCATGACACGGCACTTGTTAGTCATCCATGTTTCTATAAGACATACAAGCAGTTGAGAGAATGTTTTTCATGGAAAGGGCTAAAGAATGATGTATTACAACATGTTGCAGAGTGTATGGAATGCCTACAAAACAAAACAGAGCATGTTTTTTTAGCCAGTCTATTGCAGCCCCTACCCATTCCAAATCAGAAATGGGAGAATGTATCCATGAATTTTTGTTACAGGTTGCAAAACGTTCAAGGTAAGGATTGTATATATGTGGTCGTGGATAGGCTCATTAAATATACTCACTTTCTTGCAATAACTATAGAATATAAAGGCCCACAAGTGGCAGATTTAGTTTTTAGAGAGATTTTCAAACTTCATGGTTTGCCAAAGAACATTGTAAGTGATGGGGACAAAAGGTTTCTCAGCTTGTTTTGGCAAGAACTCTTTTGATTGGCAAGCACAAAGTTGACCCCAAGGACTAGTATGATCCCCAAACTGATGGACAAACTGAAATTGTGAACAAATGGTTAGAAGATTACTTAAGAAACTATGTTGCAAGGCAGCAAATAGCTTGAATCAAGTGGTTGCACTTGGGAGAATATTGATACATTACAACACATCACATGTCAATTGGTACGGCTTTATTTAAGGCACTTTATGGTTATGATGCTACTTCATTTGTGGATTTGATCTTTATGGATAGTAGAGTTCCAAGACCTAAATAATGTGGTACAACAAAATATGAATATCTTGAAAACTCTTAAAGAAAACTTACAGCAGACCCAAAATTAGCAAAAGATGTATGCTGAAAGACACCAAATAGAGAGAGTTTTTGAGGTTGGGAACATGGTGTTTTCGATGTTGCAACTTTATAGACAATCTTCAATCAAAGGGAGTGGAACTGAGAAGCTGAAGCTGTGATTTTATGAACTTCTCAAGGTATTGAGGAAGATTGGTGAGGTAGCATATAAGCTGGAACTTCCAGGTAACAGCAAAATTCATAATATGTTCCACATCTCATTTCTCAAGATAGCTCTTGGACAACAGATCATCCCTTCACAAGAGTTGTCACCACTTGATGAGGGAAAATTGATTTTTGAATCTGAGACTATTTTACATGTTAGAGAAAAGAGGCTGAGAAACAAGGTCATTCCGGATTATTTGGTCAAATGGAGGAACCCTCTGATGGAAGATGCAATGTGGGAAGGTGTGGAGACCTTTGAGCATCCAAACTTAAAGTTGCTTGAGGACAAGCAACATCTTGGAGGGGAGGACTATCATATCCCCAATAATTGCAGTGTTTTGCAGCCTATAATAAAGTGTGCTTGAGCACTATTAAGTAATTTTTGTTCTTCCAAGCCGACTTGTTTAGAATGTTTATTTTCTCCTTGAGGCTGACCTGTTTGGCTATCACCTATTCATGGTGTGGAGGAGCTCATTTGAGATCATCAAATGCTGTTTGAACAATCCACTATATGCACATCTGGCTTCCTGAGACGAAATCCTCAAAAGCTATCTATGGTAGGACAAAACCTCTACCCTCTCTTAGCCAATTCCTAACCAGTGGATGTGCATCTTTTTGTTGTCTGATTTATTGCTGGTGTTGAGAGCCTATGGAAGGGAACCGGTACACCAAAGGATATCAATATGTTGAAAGGAGATTATCAGGCTCTGAGTATGCAACGTCTAATCTGGATTGAAGGATGGGATCAAGGGCAAGCAGGCAGCAAACGCAAGGCATAGCAGGAGATGCAGAGAAGGAGATACAGTGCCACTCCAAGGCACCTTAAGATGGACAAGCAGGGAGCTTATTTGCAACACATACATAGAGTCGATCATTTCTATATCTACTATCGGTGCTCATTCAGTGGTCCATGTCAAATCCACTAGCACTTTGGGTCAATATAATTGGGAGTCAGGATTAATGTATGTTCACAATAGTTCGCAATTCAAAACACTTACCTGTTCTGTGCATATTGAATACAAGGACTCTGTAATCTTATCTCCTGGCATATAAACAATCTGTCCACAATTATAGTTGATTTTTCCTTTTCTGAGATCTTTCCTTTGCAATCAGTCTTTCTGAGTTTTAAATTCAGTAGCAGAGTTATATAGAGATCAGGATTGGGATTAATTAGGAATTTAGGACTCAGATTCTTACAAACTGTGTAATGATTCAATGGATTTGAGATCATTCAGAAATTAAACAAGTTGTTGAGGGTTTAATGAAGCCGCTGCTAAACAAATGAATACTGAAAATGAAGATTAGTGTTTTAAGTTTTTAAGAATTTTAATATTGTTATGACTTTTTGAAACAAGGCGGTCCCGAGATTGACTGATTTAGAACACACAAATGTAGAACTCTGCAGGTTTCTGTAAATTGTTTTGAGTTGACCGAGTCAAGGAAGCAAAGCCTGCTACTGCTGGCTCAGCTCAGGGCTTTGTAAGTCTACCACAGATGATGGTCTCTCAAAGTTTATGTTTTTTAATAGTGTTTCTTTGAGTTTTGAGGATGCGAGGATAAATTTAAGATAGGACAATTTTCTTTTCCAGATTTTCTGTACAACAGTCAAAATAAAATATGAAAATTAATATTTGATAAATTAAGTACACAAAAGTTTAATAAGTTGCAATTTCTCATTTATGTAGAGGTTGTGAGTAAAAGACTTGTACTGCTCTATGGCATTTTGTATGGAAGATGACAAATCTTTATGGCTTCACCCCTTTCTTAAGCATCTTGAATGGAAATTGTACCATTAACCAAGATGATCCATATCACCCCACCCCATATGTTGCATTCTGGGAAATGAACCACAAACCCCAAGGATGTGTCCAATTTGTACATATTTTTAAGCATGCTACAACTTTCATGGTTAACATCTCTATTACTATACTGATAATGTAATCTATTGCCCTTCTTTTAATGTCTCGTGGCAGGATTCCGCCAACTCTCTAGCATATATACAAGTATTTAATGCAGTCTGACATGCATGTAACTGTGAAATCCATTTTTATTTTCTGTTATCGAATAGTTCTTTATATTTTAACAAACATGGTGCATTCAAATTTCAAATTACATTTTGTGACTAGTTTGTGTCCTACCATCAAGTAGTATAGCTCAACATAGTCTCTCAACAGTGAGGTATGCGCAAAAAATAAACTGCTATATTTGAAAATGGACTTATTAATGCGAAACAAAGAAAAAATGTTTAGATGACAGCACCCAGAAACAAAATTTATAGTAGTTCACTGCTGCTTATATGCATGTTATCAACAGAGCTTTAGTAAATATCTCCTTGCATAGGTGATTGATCTAAAATTCATATAATCACAAAGGAAGTTCCTACCTTAGAATGAACCTCTAAGAATGCCCAGTGTTAAGATTCTATATCACATCCCACCTTCACAACTATATAAAAACAAAATTTAAAAGTATCAGTGGCTATTTGCAAGATTGCACTAATGGAGGATTTACTTTACCACAACAAAGTATTAAGAAATCATTGTCTCAAGGAATAATTTTAGAGAAGTGGAGAGAGAAAATGACGTAGGCCTCTGACATTGATGAAATCCACACGTTTTCAAATGCCAGCACTGATAATAATCTTTGCTGCAGCTCTCTCCCATGCAATTTACAATGTAGGGATGGCTTATCCTGCCTGATGTACGGCAATAATTTTGCATTGATGTGGACTTCAATTATAAATCTATAATGCGATAATATTGGAAAGAGTTGAAGGCATCGAATCATGTTACATAAGAATTCATCCTCCCTTTGACGCTGTAGTGTATGAAGTGACCATTCAATTGTGTTGTCATGAGTATGTTTAGGCTACCTTGTCTGCATGATATTCAAACAATGAAATTGTGATTTTTGATTCGGATGAATGGGTTATTTTTAATTTTGAAATTGTAAAGATCAAACAAAACATCATTAAATAGCTGAAATGACCATCTGTTACTAGTAAATTGAATTTGAAGTTATAATACCGACAAACCATAATTTGAAATTGAATATAGCAACATGTTTTGACCAAAGCAGGTGAACTACACATGTAAGATAATTTAATGTCCCCAATCCCGCAGTAAGCCAGTATGGCGCCTGGTCAGTCTATCTCTCCAATCCGAATAGGCTAAAGACTTCTTTCAGAGGATGTCAGCCAGTCACAGGCTTCAGTGGGCGAGCTTTTATTATTTGGGCTCATTTTATAAAGTAAAGTCACTTTACTTTATAAAAAGATGTTATAAAGTCACTTTATGACTTTAAATTACTTTATTTAATAAAAGTGACTTAAGTGACTTAAATTAACTTAAGTGGGCACCTTTATCCCACATTGCTTAAGTTGTGGAGTTTTCCCTCACTTCAAGGTTATAAAAGAACAAAGCTTTCTTGGGGAAAGCATCCATGGAAATTATAAACTAAAAAAAAAATGAATCTGGTTGCAATTTGTGATTGGTCTATTTCTTGAGGACGTAGCCCCTTGAAGAAATACTGGAAAGTTGGACGTAGCACTGACTTTTCCATTTGTGGTAGAGTTAAACAGATTTCACCTTTGAGCTCATCAAGTAAGTGAAAGACATCTAATTTTAAAGCTTCTGCACTTAGTTTCGAAATTCAGAGAACAAGGAAATTGGTATTACTTCCAGCTTTCAGAATAGCATCAAGAACGCAACCTTGAGAGGTAGAAACATTGCCGGGTCTAGATCTCTAGATTCTGGCTTTCGAGATTGTCACAGTTATTACGGGTGAAGGGAAACCGCACATTTCAATAGCATTCTGGTTTGCGATATTAGAAGTGCCTGTGGTTTATTTACTGGTCAAACAATATCCCATAACAGCACGCAGGCCTATTCATTTCACACTTTTCATTACACAGCGGGAGGTGGCGAATTAGTTGTTTGAAGGGATATGCGGGAATACACACCGCATACACACAACGGTCAACAAGAAGTAAATAGAGTTGCGCGACTTTCAGAGTCCACACAACAGCGCGGGAACCACAACACACTTCCAGCGTGTGTGGAGAGAGCTCATTTGCGTAGCCAATCACCGTGTGGAGGAAACAAGTATCGTGCGGATGTTTGGAGTCCTTACAATATTGCTGGACGTGGCTCGGACAGTGGGCAACATACGGGTTGTGGCCGGTAGACAGAAGGCTTCCAGTTAAACACCTGCGGTTAGCAACCGGTCTCCATTGGCGGAACATCACCGTATGTTAAAATATAACTCCACTTACAAGTTGTCTATTTCCCACCTTCTGAAAGCTAATCTTAATCGGTTATTGTATGGAGTATTTCATTGAATAATGTTTCGGTTTATCCATTGTGCATTCAATCGATTTTGCCTATCTTTCTATTCTGCAAACAATATCTATTGCCTAGTGCATGTTGGTTCAAATATATATCGGAGATCTTTTCAGCTGTTTGCGCAAACAAGAAAACATAAAAGTTTCAATAGATATCACACATTCAGTGTCATTTACAGCTATTTAGAATTATTTGGTTAATAAACCTTGTGACAACTTCAGAGAATTTTATTTTAAAAAAAAAAATCTGGGAAAATCTAGTAAGGATTATTACAGTGGTATCAGAGCCTTGATCTTGCCATCCTAGTGGGATTATTATTATCAGATTTTCAGTTTGGTCCAGCAGTAGCCATGTTAGCCAGGTCTGCATAGAAGACACAGGATACTCGGATTTGGACATAATAGGGTTGAGCATGAACAAACAGATTCTTCCGTACAGGTTGACATTGAGACTAGTCATACAGAAAACAAGGAGTTTGTTTTGGAACAGGCCATTCCAGGCAGGAAAATGACAGATGAGACAGATACGAGATGGACAGAACCATATTGCTGATGTTCTACACCAGCTTACATGGGTTATTCAGCAGTTGTCAGTCACAACTAGGAGGCCCACTAGCCATCACAGTGGTGGAGGCAGTGTAGCGGGATCACCTAGGGCAGCTAGGGCCCCCACTCGTACGTTTGATAGGCCCCTCATGCCTAACTTTGCGGATATTAATGCAGGGGAAGAGGTAGCACCCCCAGAGGCCACATGCATTCTTCCAGAGCATGTGATGACCATGCATGACGAGTGGAATATGTTACCGAACAATGTCAAGGCAGATTTGACTTTTCCCCAGTATATGGTCCAGAAGAGAGAGTTCGGCAGGAACCAGCAGGATAGAAGACCCAGGGGTCCGAACAAGGATTTAAAACATGCTATGAATAAGTTGACTCCCTACATTTGATGGCAGCGGTAGGACATCCGCTAGAGCTTGGATTCACAAGCTAGATACTTTCTTGACACACAAACCCATGTCGGAGACTGAGACAATTAAATTTGCCACTATGCATTTAGAGGCAGCTGCATATGATTGGTGGCATCACGACCTTGTCACCCAGGATCACAGATTGATTGCTTCCTATGAGATCTTCAGCACGAGATTGATCGCTCGTTTTGATAGGAAAGACATAGAGGTCTACTACAGTGAGTTAGCTCAGCTAAAACATAGTGGGTCATTGGAGCATTACATTGATGAGTTTCAGAGGATCTCCATTATGGTCCCAGACATGTCAGAAAAGAGAAAGGTAATGTTGTTTATTGAGGGCTTGCAGGATAAATTCAGAGGGCTGATTAGAGTTCTCAAGCCAGACACTTTGGATGACGCTATTAAGTTAGCTCATGATTTGGTTCACCTTCCTCCATTTTACAGCCACCTAAGAAACCTTTCAAGGGATCCTCTTCATTCCAGAAAAATAAAAATCAGAATAAGAGTATGCCTCCTAGGCTGGATTTGAGACCAGAAATGAGTTGAGGAAGAAGTTATGCTTTACTTGCAGGGAGCCTTGGACTCCAGATCACAGGTGCCTTGGGAAAGGCAAACTACATTATATTGAGGTAGCTTCTGAGGATGATTATGAGCAGTATGAAGGCAACGATGAGGAGGACAACTATGAGGAGACTCAGGTAGAACCATCATCAGAGGGAAAGAAGAAGAAAGCCACCCACGAGCAGCCCCCGGTTACTTTAGCATCCCTTTCAGGGATTCCTACATGTCACCCCTTTTGTTTGAAGGGAGTGGTTAGAGGGCAGAGGATTGTTTGCCTTTTTGATACAGGTGCTACACATAATTTTATCAGCACAAGTATGGTCTCTAGGAGGAGGCTATAGGTAGATGACATTCCAGAGTTTGAGGTCAAGGTGGCAGGAGGGGACTTATTGAGCTGTACAGGGAAGATCTCCGGTCTTCCAATTCACTTTGGAGGTTACCTTCTAGAGGCAGACTTTTATGTCATTGACCTAGACAGTTTGGATGCGATTTTGGGTATGCAGTGGTTGCAGACTCTAGGGAGGTACACCATTGATCACAAGCTGAAACAATTGGAGTTTATGCAAGGTGATCAACAGGTGATTCTTAAGGCCATGCTAGATGGCGGGCCTAGGTTAGTATCGACCCACAGGATGGAGGCCATCATGAGACACAGTGACATGGAGTGGGCAGCCCAGTGTTTCATATCCTCTAAACCCACATCGGATTCAGGGCAACAGGTTCACTTTGCTGTTCCGAAGGTGTTTGATAAGCACAAGCGGGTTTTCGAGGACATTCCGCTAGGCATACCTCCAGACAGGGGATTTGAGCATATCTTAGAGATGGAGGGCGCTAAGCCCGTTCTTACTAGTACTACACCTTATCGCCATCCGAGGCACTATAAGGAGGAGATAGAGAAGACGATAAAGGAGCTCCTAGACATGGGACACATCAGGCCCAGTTGCAGTCCCTTTGCTTCTTCAGTGGTTTTAGTAAAGAAGGATGGTACTCTTCGCATGTGTATTGATTACCGTGCACTGAATAAGAGGACCATTAAGAATAGGTACCCTATTCCCCAGATTGATGAGTTGTTAGACGAGCTACATGGGGCAGTTTACTTCTCGAAGATAGATCTTCGATCAGGGTACCGCCAGATACGTGTCTGTGAGGAGGATGTTCATAAGACGACATTCAGATGTCACTACGGGCACTACGAGTTTCTAGTGATGCCATTTGGGCTCACTAATGCACCAGCCACCTTTCAGTCTTGCATGAATCATTTATTCAAGAAACAGTTACGCAAGAGTGTTCTAGTATTCTTTGATCATATCTTGATCTTCAGCAGGACTTGGGAGGAGCACTTGAGGCACTTGGATGAGGTTCTTAGGATCATGGAGAGTCAGTCTCTATTTGCAAACGAATCAAAGTGTGAGTTTGGGTTGACAAAGATCCTCTATCTAGGACATGTGATAGGGGCAGATGGGGTCAAGGTCCATCAGGAGAAGATACAGGCAATCCGGGATTGGCCACCACCACGGAATGTGTCAGACTTGAGAGGATTCCTGGGTTATGTTCTTACTACAGGAGGTTTGTAAAGGGATTCTCTCAGACCGCAGCACCCCTCACCGATCTTACTCAGAAAGGGGCTTTCAGGTGGACAGATGAGACAGAGCTAGTCTTTGATAGACTCAAGACTGTCATGAGTACGTGTCCGATTTTAGCCCTACCGAATTTCTCTCGTCCGTTTGTTTTAGAGTGTGATGCCTCAGGTAACGGAATTGGTGGAGTATTGATGCAAGACAGGCATCCCATAGCCTACGAGAGCAGAAAACTTAAGGACAACGAGAGGTACTCCACATATGACAAGGAAATGCTTGCCATCATGCACGCCTTAGCTAAATTCAGGCAGTATCTGGTGGGTGGCAAGTTTACAATTAAAACAGATCACAACAGCTTGCGGTACTTCCTGGAGCAGAAAGAGTTGAACGAGAGATAGCAGAAGTGGGTTAGTAAGATTCAGGCGTACGATTTTGACATTGAGTATGTCAAAGGCAAGAATAACATTGTGGCTGACACTTTCTAGGAGACCTTCAGTTGCAGCTTGTCGTGTTCTATTCGAGATTTCTGCAGATTGGAAATCCCTCTTACTGGTTAAGTATTCTAAAAATACTCAAGCATGTCAGATTTTGGATGGGCAACTTCCAGATAGCAGGTACAAGGTAATGGATGACATCATCTTCTATAAGGACAGGATTTACCTAGTGCCAGATTCTAAGCTTAAAGCTAATATAATGAGGGTTGTTCATGATGCACCCACAGCAAGACATCCGGGTTTTTTTAAAACCTACAGGCAGGTTAGAGAGAGGTTCTCATGGAAGGGCCTCAAGGACGATGTCCTTTAGCATGTCAGAGAGTGTCAGACTTGTTAGCAGAACAAGTCCGAACACGAGCACCAGGCTGGGTTATTGCAGCCCCTACCCATTCCTGCCCAGAAGTGGGAAGGTATTTCGATGGATTACAATACGAGTTTGCCCTTTCAACAGATTGGTCAGCTGCACAGGTGGCTGAATTATTCTTCCGAGGTTTTCAGGTTGCATGGTCTCCCCAAGACCATTGTTAGTGACAGAGACAGTAAATTCCTCAGCACCTTTTGGCAGGAGTTATTCAGGTTGGCAGGCACCGAATTGACTCCTAGTACCAGTTACCATTTGCAAACGGATGACCAGACGAAGATCGTGAACAAATGGGTAGAAGGTTATCTCCGTAATTATGTAGTGGGGCAGCAGAGGGCCTGAGTCAGATGGCTGTACTTGGGGGAGTTTTGCTACAACTCCACCTACCATATAACTATTGGCATGTCACCCTTTCGAGCTCTCTATGGCAACGAGCCATTATCTTTCATAGACTTGGCTCTTCAGGACAGCAGGGCGCCGATTGCGAGAGACTGGTTACAGGACCATTAGGATTTCCTTAAGTCTCTCAGGGAGAACATTCAGAGGGCACAGAATCAACAAAAGATGTATGTTGATCGACACCGGATAGAGCGGACTTTTGAGGTAGGGGATTTGGTTTACCTTCGTCTCCAGCCATACAGGGAGAGTTCTCTGAAAAAGAGTGGATCGGAAAAGCTCAATCCCAGATTTTATGGTCCCTACCGCATCTCCAGGAGAGTGGGTGAAGTGGCGTATGAGCTCGAGCTGCCGGCCGACAACCGGATTCATAATGTTTTTCATGTGTCTTGCCTCAAGAAGGCAATATGACAACAGATAGTCCCTTCAGTTGGACTACCCCCACTCGATGAGGAGGGAAAATTGGTTTTGGTGCCAGCTGAGGTGATCGAGATCAGAAAGAGGAAGCTGCGGAACATGACTATCAAAGAATACTTGATTCGATGGAAGGACTTACCGATAGAGGATGCTACATGGGAGGGTGAGTCTATTTTGCAGCACCCTGCATTGAGATTGCTTGAGGGCAAGAATCCCGGGAAGGGAGGACTGTAATGTCCCCAATCCCGCAGTAAGCCAGTATGGCGCCTGGTTAGTCTATCTCCCCCATCCGGATAGGCTAAAGGCTTCTTTCAGAGAATGTCAGCCAATCACAGGCTTCAGTGGGCGAGCTTTTATTATTTGGGCTCATTTTATAAAGTAAAGTCACTTTACTTTATAAAAAGATATTATAAAGTCACTTTATGACTTTAAGTTACTTTATTTTATAAAAGTGACTTAAGTGACTTAAAGTAACTTAAGTGGGCACCTTTATCCCACATTGCTTAAGTTGTGGAGTTTTCCCTCACTTCAAAGTTATAAAAGAACAAAGCTTTCTTGGGAAAAGCATCCATGGAAATTATAAACTAAAGAAAAAACGAATCTGGTTGCAATTTGTGACTGGTCTATTTCTTGAGGACGTAGCCCCTTGAAGAAATATTGGAAAGTTGGACGTAGCCCTGACTTTTCCATTTGTGGTAGAGTTACACAGATTTCACCTTTGAGCTCATCAAGTAAGTGAAATACATCTAATTTTAAAGCTTCTGCACTTAGTTTTGAAATTCAGAGAACAAGGAAATTGGTATTACTTCCAGCTTTCAGAATAGCATCAAGAACACAGCCTTGAGAGGTAGAAACATTCCAAGGTCTAGATCTCTACATTCTAGCTTTCGAGATTGTCACAGTTATTATGGGTGAAGGGAAACCGCACATTTCAACAGCATTTCGGTCTGCGATATTAGAGGTGCCTGTGGTTTATTTACTGGTCAAACAATATCCCATAACAGCATGCGGGCCTATTCATTTCGCATTTTTCATTACACATTGGGAGGTGGCGAATTAGTTGTTTGAAGGGATACGCGGGAATACACACCGCATACACACAGCGGTCAACAGGAAGTAACTAGAGCTGCGCGTGACTTTCAGAGTCCACACAGCAGCGCGGGAACCACAACACACTTCCAGCACGTGTGGAGAGAGCTCATTTGCGTAGCCAATCACCGTGTGGAGGAAAGGAGTATCACGCGGATGTTTGGAGTCCTTACAATATTGCTGGACGTGGCTCGGACAGTGGGCTACATACGGGTCGTGGACGGTAGACAGAAGGCTTCCAGTTAAATGCCTGCGGTTAGCAACCGGTCTCCATTGGCGGAACATAACCGTATGTTAAAATATAACACCACTTGCAAGTTGTCTATTTCCTACCTTCTGAAAGCTAATCTTAATCGGTTATTGTATGGAGTATTTCATTGAATAATGTTTCGGTTTATCCATTGTGCATTCAATCGATTTTGTCTATCTTTCTATTCTGCAAACAATAACTATTGCCTAGTGCATGTTGGTTCAAATATATATCGGAGATCTTTTCAGCTGTTTGCGAAAACGAGAAAACATAGAAGTTTCAATAGTTATCACACATTCAGTGTCATTTACAGCTATTCAGAACTATTTGGTTAATAAACCTTGTGACACAACTTCAGAGAACTTTATTTTTAAAAAAAAAAATCGAGGAAAATCTAGTAAGGATTATTACAGATAAATAAGAAGAAATGAATACAATTCGTCATAGAAAGGATACAGGGTTACAATGGATATCTCAGGGATCCTTGTTCAGCAGGAGAGATTGTTCCACATTTTCTTGCATGTAAATACACAATGTATAATATTAAGGGCTGTGCTGCTATGCATCTATAGACACTATTATGTTGATGGATGTGTTTTTGGTTCACCTCAGTAGTGTTTATGACACCCTGTCTTGTTATGGCCAATATTCCTTTCTCCTAGAATAACATGCATCTGGATATGTCCTGATCTTTGATACTTGTTGATGTCCTGTGGATTTGGTTAATACGAATATGAAGTACTTGTGTATTTTTCTGAATTAAAATGCAATGGGCAGGAGACAAGTCCATATGAAAATAACTTTCCATATTTAAGTACATTGATTAGTGGGTGCTAAATTTGATATAAAAAATAATTGAAATCAGTATCTTCTTTATATATTGAAGAGTAGGCAGGAGATATGAAGCGGTATAGGTTAATCAGTTATTAACTATATTAAGCATTGAAATATAATGCTATTTTAAAAGGAAAATCAATCCAGACCAATAAGCATTACTAAAAGCCACAATGGCTAAAACACAAAAAATTCAGAGTGCAGGTCAATGTCGAAAGCTTGGCCACGTTCCACTTTTTTGTAATATTTTATGCCATGTTTTTTCAGAAAAAGAGAAATTATTTTATTGCCGACAAATGGACATATGTAGGTCAATGAGACTAACAGTACACGTGTTGAATGACCAAATAAAAGAAAAGAAAAAAATTGTCACTTAATAATACAATTCAATGTTGGTCGTTCACTAATATATTACAAGAATGACGTTTTGCCTATTTTAAGAATGTGTATAAGACAGTCTTAAAATGCCATTGGAAGAATGTGCATGAAACTACTAATTTCATAGTGAACAATCCCAGCTTGATGGTACTGGGGCTAAAATAAGTGTCGTGATAATCTTGCACATTCACTTCATTCTAGCATTACTAAACATGAATTCAGTATTAGAATGTTTAATACCGAATGAAAGGATTGAATATATGCAATAGAAAAAGGAAGTATGGACTTCTCTTGTTTACATGACTTTGACATGATTTAATATATGTGTCATTAATTGTGCATTTTCATATGAGATAGATGTTAGTATCATACTAAATAATCTCCAGTTATAAAATAAATGACAGTAAGTTAAGTTTACTCGTGATCACAACTACATTGGTAGTACAAGTTTTTCACCATTGTATTGTGATTTTGTGAGTCTTGCAAGATGCACAGAGTTGTGAGACAGCTGTCATCTGTCATTTTTGTTGTGGGGGCTTGTTGACTTGCCTTAGAATTATTTCTGTAGGAGCTCAAATTTTGGATAAAAGAGCGGTGTGTCATTCAGTTCAAGAAGCAACATTTTTTCACTTGTCAGTTCTGATCTATGTGACAATGTTCACTGCCCTCTCTGCAACTCAGACTGTTCCAGTTTTAGGTTAGCTTAAATTTTTTATTTACATCATCTAAAATCACTGCAATTTTAAAGGAAATCTGAGTTTGTGGACTTTTAATAACTATAAAATTTAGCAGTCAAATGAAAGATTACAATAATTTGTACCTCTCAAGTTTGTTTTTTATTTTGTTTTGGTCTATTCAATTTGCTGGGAAAAGGAAGTTTGTGGTAGGTATTTGAAATTTCTTGTAATTTGGTGCAAAAAGTGTGAGGTATTTGAAATGTAAGTGATAAATTTACTGCGTAATATGACATACACACTTTTTTTAATAGTTTTTTAATAATTTCTTGATTCGTTCTGAGTTTGTTAGTTAAGTATGAGTACCAATTTAAACTGTACCTTGCAAAGTTTGAGCTGAAATATCAATACTGTTTTAACTACCAAAAATGAAGAACTTAACAAAGCTATACAATTTTATTGGTTTGCATACCCACCTCTATTTCCCATTTTGTTTTGGGCTTACTTTGATGGAGTGGTTGAATACAATTACATATTCACAAATGGTGCTCTCTTATGCTAAGTTGGGATCATTTCCCAATCCACTACCCAACTCCATTTACAATCTTTCTGTGACATCTGACTATATCCTATCCACATCCACACATATTCTCCATAAATTGTACATTTATTATGCCTGTTAACAACGCCCCATGTCCAAACATTCATTCCCCACATCAAAATTGCTATTTATTTGTCTTGAATGAATCTTGCGTTGTGCAAAATTGGATATTGAAATTCAAAAATTTAATTTCAAATTTTGTTTACTTTTGCCCATTTAGTTTACACCACGAGCCAACATGGTACACATTTTGTCATCTCTCTTTTAGATGTCCGGATAGAAAAAAATATAAATGACATTTTTAGGCACCAATTATTTAATATGTATATATTAAAAAATTATATAAAACAAATAAATATAAATAATTAACAATAAATCAATTAACTTTTGTTTGGGGCTGAGCCCTTTTCCCTTCTACTCTTGGCCGGTATATTTGAAAATAAATCCAACAAACAGGTATAAAGTTTCTCTTCTATTGACTCAACAAAAATACATGGAATGATTGAGAATTTGGGTGTATATTTGATTGAGAGATTGGGACAAAACTCCGAGCTTCTCTTTGAGGTTTGAGATGGAAAAAACCTCAGCTTCTCATTGAGGTTTGAGACAACCAAATGCTCACCTTAATCAATTTTTCTAATCCTGAATGTAGTTTGTTCCTACTTCCTTTGTGTTAATTTGTTGTAGACCTATGTATAGAGTTGCTGCCATATTGTAGGCCTACAATAAGCTATACCAAGCGAGCAATTCACCTAGTCCATCCTCCTGAGTATCTAAAGTTGTTGGGCAAGCTTGTAATGGGTCAAACAATCGCTAGAGTGGAGCACTAGTCGTATGTAATTGGTCATTACAAGAAATTCTTAGTCCATATCTTCCAAGAGGGTCATGGCTACAAGCAATACAAGAGGGTGTAAATATTCTAGGCCTAAGTTTGTTGTGGAGTGATCTCAAAGATGCCTACATATCTTCATGTGAGTTTTGATCGACATGCATACCAATAGGTGAATAAGTGCACAAGTGAGTATTCTACAAGAAATTAGTGATATTATTGAGATGTGCTGAGGGTTGCACTCCTCATTTCCATCTACGCAGGTTGAAGAAGATTCTAACTCAATGTGATTAATCCATCACTGAATCTGTAAGCTTGCATCAAATTCAAATTATCCAAGTTGTTCTCTAATTGACTACGTAGTCTAGTATTGGAAACTAATTTGAAGCTTGCACTATTCCAAAAAATTCTGATTATACTATGTAGAGTTGTTCATCAGAGGAAGGAAAGAGCTATGGGTGAAAGGAGTGAGGGAAAAAAACCTCCAAGAGGTAATAAATAATGAAAACAAAAAGGTGGTCAGAGAATTGCAAACCTCCACAAGCGAGTCTATGGCTAAGATGGTGAGGACTTTGAGGGAGATGAATTTGCAATGGAGTGTTGGGAGATCGAATTCAATGGTGATGAAGGAAGTTAGTTTGTCGATAATGAAATCTCAATCAACCCTTCAACCAATACATTTAGAGCTAAACTTTTTTAAAAGGAAGGAGAAGACCACCTTGATAAAGAGTTTCAATTACCACCTAATTTAGATGATGAGATGACAAGATATTATGCTAATTACAATGTTCTAAGTTAGATTGATATGACCTTCACAAAGCATTATGATACGAAGACAAGAACTAGACATAGTAGGAGAGGTATGAAGAGAAGATCATAATACCTATGTTTAATGTATCGGGGAGTTGTTCTACTAGAGCATGGTTGTAGAAGTTGGATACATAGTTCTCTTTGAACACCATGTTTGAAGAACAAGTCATCAAGTTTTCTACTTTGCATCTCAAATATGTAGCCCTGACTAGTGGTATCATGACATGGTAACCCGAGGACATGAATCAATCAACACCCTAGAAGAGTTCAATCAAAGACTGAGGGAGGGATTTGATGGGAATGTCCTAGAAATGCACTTTGGAGAACTAGCATAGTTAAGGCATGATGGAACAATGGAGCGCTTTGTGGCAGAATACCCCAGAGGCTATAAGTGATGATTCTAGATGTGATAGAGAGGAGACTCCTAATTCTTTTTGTGGAGGGCATGTACAACATACTCAAGTGTTTGCTAAAGGCATTTGATATGATTTCCTTGCAGGAGGCCATTAGGAGAGCCCTAAGCTTGAAGGACTCAATGGCCCAAGACAAGTTTTACCATTGGAATGCACCTCCTATTCAACACATGAAGCCTCCTCAGAATATTCCTCACCAATCAAAGACACTACCCCCAAAACCAACAAGGCTAAGGAATCTAAGAATGAGATTCAAAGGAAAAATTTATGCTTCACGTGTAGGGATTCCATGCCAGCCAGGTGACAAGTGTTTAGGAAAGGGTCAAATACACTACATAGAAGTTTTGCCTTACAAGGAGTTGGAGATAGATGAGCTTGAGCTTGAGGTAGTGATGGATGAGGCGAAGCAAAAAGTCCAATGAGGAGAGCATCTAGGCAACATGTTGACATGAATATTAGGGGCACCTAGATATCATGTTTTTTGTGTTAGAGAATTTTTGCAAGGACAAAGGGTAATAGTCTTGATTGATAGTAGGGCCACCCACAATTGCAATGATGAGGGATTAATGGAGAAGATGGGATTGAGGATAGAAGACTTTGAAAGTTTTTATGTTATAGTTGCAAATGAGTATACTATTCCATGCAATTGAAGGATTCAATAGTTGGAGTCAACCCTAGGAGGTCACAAAGTGTGAAATGATTTCTATGTAATTGGCATTACTGTAGTGTTACAAATTGCACCTCGTGCATTTATGACACTTGAGCATTCGAACCAATGCATTTATGACAAAATTCATGATCAAGATTTTAACTTTCTGACATAATGGATCTTGAAGGCAAAGCGTCAGTGACATATGGTTCAATTCTTGGATCAATTTGGTTAGATGACAACACAATGCATGGACTTGTGTGGTGCATGGACATTCGTGCGACACACAAACATATTGAAAAGTCTTTTAATTCAAAACTCTCCATTCTCCATTCATTTGAGCAAAGGAATCACTCTTGTCTTTGGCTTTGGCTCTCTTAATGAAACTCTGTTGAAATCTACACACAATCTCACAACAAGAGGAGCTATGTTGATACATCCTCTCTTATCTCTCGTATCTATTTTTTTTTGCAATATCATTGGATCTACTAAATCTTTAAGTGCATTTATTATCTATTTGCATTTAATCTCATATAATAGGAGATTTCCTCCATTAGGTGGGGTTTGTTTCTATTGCATAATCATTTTCATTTCGTCTTATGTAATAAAAGTTTTCCTCCATTGAGTGGGGTTTTGTTTCTATTATGCAATCATTTATTGGTTTATTCTAAATCTATCCATCTAGTTGTCCGTGAAGGTGCAAACACCAAAATAGGGATTTGACTGATGCAAAACCCTATACAACTCCAACATTTTCCCTTGTCTCTGTGTGTGTGTAGGTGGAAAATAGGTTCATGGAACACAAGAACCTTTTTGGAGTGGATTCTTGGACATTTTTCATTTTTTTAGTACAAACTATAGCATTACATGGAGATGTCCCTGGGCTACACTGGCATTTCGAGGTCGAGGCTTTGTCTATCTTAGGGTAAAAGGTACATGGTTACATTTCCTTATTTCTATAATCAAAATACATTAATCTTTTTGTATTGTTTAGTTATCTCAACATTTCAGTTATTGTACCTAGTTAAAAGTTTCCTTGTTTAGTTTATATTCCTAACTCACTGGAGCGCTAGTAAAGTGAGGTAGAATAAGGACCATTTTCTCTTCGAGATCTCAATATCTCGAGGCTAGAAAATGCCCTACTCTACATTTTGTGAACATGATGTGAATGACTTTTGTCAGATAATTTTCTTCAAGGATTTGATGCATTTGATAAGATATTCTCAAAGAACGAATTCAATATGTTAGAAGACATCTTGGATGATTTCCTAGAGGTACCTCCTATTTAAGAGTCCATTAAATGTGTTCCACACTTTTGATCGTCCTTCTCCTAAGGTCAAAAAGTTTGCAAAAGTTATCGTTCTCTCTGTGACTCTTTTAAAGCCTCAGAGATTGATCATTTATGTGACTATGGCTAGCACTTCCTTAAACAAGGTTAAATCTATCTCTCTTGATTTGTTCATTGAGTAAACTTGATCTAGAAATAACTTTTACAATTTTGTTTCACACATAATACTAGAAGGAATAAACAAAACGTTGATCAACCCAGTGCTTCTTTCCTACCCCCTCAATCAAATCTTCTGCAAGCACCTAAACTTGTAGCCAACAACCAAGTGATTACGATCTTATCACACTAGTAGAATTGGCACCTTTTTTCGACCAAAAATTGGTCTAAGTTTCTACCAATATTGGTCAAACGATCCACAAATTGCTTCGTCGCTATTTTACTAGTCGAACTTTCGACACATGGTGGAAAAGGTCAAATGTTCTATGCCAATATTGGTCGAAAGTGCCAATCAAAATTGGCCAGTTCTAAATGGTGGTTTCGACCAAAAGGCGTCGAAATGTTTGGCCTGTCCGACCAGGATGCAAAACCCATGACGCAAAAATTTTGACACAAAATAGTTGATATGCAGAGCACATCCAACCAAAATGCGTCGAAATGGTTAGCACATCCGACCAGGATGCCAAACCCACGATGAAATATTTCGACACAAAATGGTCGAAAGTTCGACCAAGAAGAAATGTTGCAAAAAAAAACACCTGAAGATAAATATCCAGAGTAATTAGTCTAGATATTTATCTTCAGGTGTTACTTTGCATTAATATATTAGGAAAACAAGCATAACTCTTAATAAAGAAAACCCATTGTATTGCTTAAATAAAATGGTACATAAGGTGGCCCCAACGCATCTCCTTCAAAGACAGAAATCAGTTGTATAAATACATGATACCACTACCTATTGACAACAGGCTAGCCCCTATACCTTCCCGGAAAAGTTGCTCATGCTCCCACATGAGCTCCTCAAACTTCGCCAAACTATAATCTTTGATTATGGCCTCTTTGTAAATGGACCAGGCCTTCTTCATTAGCTTCTTCTTCCCCTCCGCTTGTAGGCAAAAGAAATCCAACAAGTATCTAGACGAAATATGTAAATCTCCCACCGCCTCCGCTATCTTCGTGTAGTATTCGACCGTCGTCATTCTACGCACCAATCCGATGACTGAAATTGGATGCCCACAAATCTGTGCAATCGGTTGAAGCAGGTCCTCAATGAGTCTGCCGTCATGAACATGCCCACCCACCCAGTATTCAACACCCAAGATGACCACTATGGTTTCTAACTCCTGATCATTGGCCTTTCTAAAGATCCTCTTTATATGCTCTTCCGGACCTTCCTCAAAATTTTCCATCTTGAGGCATTGGCATGTGATACCAAAATGGTTTGTCATTGTTGTTCTACAAAAAGAGAAAACCACACCACCCATTTAAAGAGATGGGTTTGTTCATTACTTGTCGGATCCCTGCATCTCGAAAAAAGGGAAAGCTGGGAAATCTAGACAGTGAGATTTAGTCGGATAATAAGGAATAATCCTTAAACTGAGAAAGGCTATGTGTCGTGCCGTGAACTACTCGTGCCCCTGACACCAATCCTCTTCTCACTATCAGCCTATGCAGATCGCCTTATCCGATGCCATCCCTTGGTATGGATTGCAAATCTGTTGAAATGATTACCTGCAGGTCAAGTTGCATCAGATCGTCCTGACCGATCACAAACTCTGACACCTCTTCCACCCCCTTATTCTCCAAGAAGTCATACAATGCAGGTTGATATGTAACAGAGAATACAATGCGAATCAGATGAGGACAAGGGTAGTTTTTGAACAATGTTTGATGTGAACTAATGAAAGGTAGTGTTTCATGTTTGAATCAACACCATACACTAGAAGATATATTTTATTTCATCGTCTTTTATAAAATTCTCTGAAAAAGATCAATAAAAATAATTATTAATCATGCAACA
>MU223795.1:2592652-2620860 GCA_018584345.1 Thuja plicata
TGTAAGACATGTGTATAAATGGTAATTGCTTCCGCATGATTGTATGTTTCTTTATGTTAACTTTAAAAAAAAAAATATTCAGCACACATAGTGACATGTTTAGGTTAATCTCTCTTGGGTTCCCTGGTGGGGCGTTACAAAACCAAATTTGAAAGGTCTCTAACCCAAGCTTTGTCCTTCTTCGAATCTAAATGCATATTTGTGAATCACATCTATTTCAATGTCTTACATAACTAGAGTTATAGTCCAACTAATAATCATGAGATTCTGAGTCACTGGCTTCTTGCAATTTTAGGATACCTTCAAAGAGAAGTTGTGCAATGATTTCTTTTGTATCAACAATATTTCCTTCTGGTTGGTGTTCATGTTCATGGGATGGTTTTTGTTGTTACACAATTGATTATTCTTGACTTTTGGTTTCTTCTTCTTGAAAATAAAGTATCCTTTCAAATGAGGTTGGTGTAATTTATTCTTCATCCTCTTGATTAAATATAGGACCATCATGAAGTATAGGAATAGATTATTCTTCTTTACATCCTAATCTCAATCTATCTATTGTATTTCTAGGAGTCTTTTGTATTGGTTCTATGACCTCTTCTTTCTTCTTTTCGAGAGGTACTTGTTGGTATTGTGTTGGGAGATTTCTAGATATTGAGGTACAGTCATAAGGACTCATTTACTTGGTTGTCATTGATGGAAACCAAGTTGATGTCAACTAAGTCAGTACAATAAAACTAAGTGAGTAGAAGTCATGATATACTACAGGTGAAGTGAATATACAATCGGTAAGAAGGTAATACTAAAAACTGGTTAAGTCCAGAAGATTGGTAGACAATGAAAACATAACTTTGGTGGTGATCATGGTAAAAGTGGAACTATGAGGAGTGGTCACATATAAAACTTCAACCAATTTATATTGCAATGTGATTTGAACCATAACTCATTTGGTTGAGTGGTGATAGAGTTTTTAGTGTCACAAACACCAAGACAGGTATAAATCTTATGTTCTTGATTAACCAGCTGGTAGATCACATATCGTTAAGTGGTAAAGTCTGTGCGATCATTTCTAATGACATGATGATGTGGAATAAAGGTTATACATCCAATGTATTTATATTTATGAGATTTATGCAAGCATTTAAGTCAAATTTGAGGTGTTGTAATTGGGAAGTCAAAGCATGTTTGACTGCCTTGGAGATCTTATCTTGACCTAACGCGATCATGATAAATCATTTCTTTCATTATGATTATATATAGGAACTGATCATATTGAAAATTTGTTGTTGTTGTTGTTGTTGTTGTTGAGAGAATTTGTAAGAGTTTTTTTGGGTGATTAGGGTTTTGATATTTCAATTTGAGGTTGCGATCAGAGAGTAGAGAGAAGAGAAAAGTTACAGAGTACAAAGAAATTACAGGATTTGACAAGAAATCAGTGCTACATCCATATCACTAATCTTGTTGTTCCCTAATAGTTGCAACAAGAAAAATCCCTTAACCGAGTGAGCTCTAACAAGTTCTTTTTGTAAATCCTTTAATTGGGAAACTTCTTCATTGAGGTTTAAAACCTTATAGCGAGGTATATCATAGCTTATTTTATTGTACTCCTAATAGTGTACTAATCACTCCTAACTGAGTGAACCCTCAGAAAGGGTATTTGTATCTCCTAACAAGGAAAACTCATTTACTGCATTACTGGTCTTGTGGGTGTCATCCCCACCATGGTTTTTTCCCTCTTACAAGGTTTTCCACATTAAAATATTTGTGTCACGTGTGATGAATTTGTGGATGCTTGATATTACTTTTTTTATATATTGTTTCATCAATTACTTTCTTTATAGTTTGGAAAGTATTTTAGTAATTATTTAAATTAGTGGTTGAATTAGTTTACTATATGTTTGAACTGATTCACCCCCTCTTAGTGCCTATTATTTCAAACAATTGGTTTCAGAGCTTAGGTCCTCTTGGTGACAAGACTAACAACTTAGAGAAAAGATCCACTATCACAAAGGGTTATAGGTATGAGATGCAACTTGAGAATTCAAACAAGATGATCAATGAGCTAAATGAAAATCTGAGACACTCTCTTGCAAAGATGAGAGAACTTACTGAACAATTGAGTGAAATTCAAGACTACATAGAACAACTGTCTAAAGGAAGTAAATCCAAAGAATATGAGGAGGCAATAGTATATTTTTTGGAAAATAACAAGAAGCTTAAAGAAAATGTGGTTAATTTGCAAAGAGAGCTTGAAAGTCAACCTGTCAGGATGTCTGAAGATCAGGAAGGAAAAAGGAGTGAAGAAGCTACCAAGAGGTATTTGTCCCTCATAGCCCATTTTTTTCATGATGTGGAAACCTCTTCTGTATTACTGAGTGGGGATTTTTATATGCTTTACCTCTTGATGTGATTCATCTTCATCTTTATACAACCAGCTTAGGACATCCTTATCTTCAATTTCCTCTAATAATGTTCCAACCCTCACAAATTTACCATCATAGATTGATAATGGTTTAGAACTTGAAGTAGTTGATGATGATGGTTTTCCATATGTTCTTGGCAAGGTGGGTAAGACTATTATAGAAGAGATTTGAACAAATTTACATTCTCCCATCCCATTATCTTTTAGTTTCATCTGATTTTCAAAATCCCTTAATGTGGCAGACATATAACTCTTTGGTTCTTGTTCATTAGTAGCCTCTCTATAATGTGGAACCAAGTTGTCACTTATTTGTCTGATGTTGTTACAAGACTAGAAATAACAAGTATTTGTCGAAATAGTTATCTCTTCTCCATTGTAGGGAAATTTTAGACATTGATTATATGTAGAAGGCACCACTTGCATGTCATGAATCCATGGCCTACCTAAGAGAATGTTATATGATAAGTTCAAATCAAGAACTTGGCATATTACATCTTTTCTAATGGTCCAACTCTGATGGGAAAGACTACTATACCTTTGGAATATATCTCTTCACCATTATATGACTTTATTTTGATTTTTCTTTTTGGATCCACATTTTCTTCATAAAATCCCAATGCTATATCAAGGTTCAATGTATAAATGTTTAAGCCAGCCCCTCCATCTATCAATACACACTTGACTATGTGCTTATGGATGAGAACTTCTATGTGCAATGGCATGTTATGCAGATGATTTTAGGATCATTCATCTTCCTCTAAAAAGCATAGGTAATGTGGTGTTGTTAGGTTTCCCACCATAGCTTAGAATTCGTTGACATCTAGATCATTTGGAATAGTTGTTTCTACTAAGGCTTGTTCAAGGATTTCCTTATGAGGAGGAGATATTTTAAGTAACTCTAAAATTGATATTTGGGATGGAGTTCTTTGAAATTGATCAACTAAGGTATGATTCAATTATGATGATGTTATTTACTCGGATGATGTCGGTTTAGACGATGTAGGTTGTTTTGATGACTCTTCTTTTAATGTAACCTTTGCTTTACTCTGGGTCGCAACATTAGATTATTCACATTCTTGTTTTTCTTTGATGATAATGAAATTAATGAAATGATCATATGGTTCGATCATGCTAATCAAATTTTCATAGGAATATGTACAATTAATTTTAGCTCCTTTAGAATTAGAAGGTCCACCTTTGTCATAGTTTGGTAATGGTGTTTTGAAGGCAGCATGATCTTCATTGGTTTTGTGTCCTTCAATTGTGATAAGGTCATTGTCAATCAAATCTTTCACAACATGTTTAAGTCTCATGCAATCATTAGTTCTATGACCTTTATTTTGATGATATTCGTAATAATGAGAATCATTCCACCATTTTGTCTTAATTGGTGGTTCAAATGGTCTAGCCTCAGGTAGACTAATTATATTGTTTGCAAGGAGAGTACGTAATATTGTCTCAAGGGCTTCCCCTAAGGGAATGAATTTTCTTTTGGGACCACACATGAAAGGTTCTTTTTGTTTATTTGATTCAAGATTAATCCTAGGTGCAGATGCAACGTTAGGAGTATGAGTTGATGTGTTGTTTGAGAGATTAAAAACCAGTTGTTTTGGGCATCAACTACTCCGTCATTCACCACATTTTTGTTCTTTTTCCATAATTTTTATTTATTATTATTGTTGTTGGAAACATAAGAGAATCCTTTGGTATGTTTGTAGTGTTTGATTTATCCTTTTCTAATCAAGGCATCCTCAATCTTCATTTCACTCTCAATCATTTTTTTGAATATAGGTAGTATTGCAATTGAAGATGAAAGTTCATTTCCATGATTAGGTTATTGATAAAGATATTCATATTTTCACTTTAAAGTATTAGTCTAGGATATCTTGCAAAGAATTTCCTCCACCTTTGAAGGAATGTGATAAAGGTTTCACCATTTCATTGTGTAAGAATTTGCAAATAGCAATGAACCAAGGATCTAGAGGTCAAATATTAGCACATTGAAAAGAGAGATGATATGAACAAGAATATATTATATTCTCATTAATGATGCAATATGAAAATATAATATTGGAGATTAAATTACATAATATAAATTCCTTCATTTATAGGCAAGGAAATAAGAGATAATAATGAGCTGATAAGCTATCACCTATGCAAGGTGGAATCACGTGTCCACCAAAGGTGGATCATCCTCCAATATGTAATGAAGTATGTGCACTATGATGAGGATGATAATGTGATATGTGCACTAAAGGTAGATCTCACACATAAGATAACAACTATCACCACCTAAAGTGGAATTTCTCCTACACCATGTGCTTAATAAGATGCAAACTCCTAGGAGTCTCTATGAAAAACTACTATGCAATGAATTATCCTAAGTAAGATTAAGTAAAGTTTAATTAGGAATATTTAATTTCACCAATACTGCCCCTTAAAGTTAAAATTAAGGGGTTTCACTTAAAATCACAATGCAAGATGGGTCTCAGTTACTAGGCCATGTTAGGTACCCATGTACAAATATGCAAATGAAATCTCTCATAAAGCAGAGTAAGGGAGAAAACCTCATGGGATAAAACTCCCCACAAAAAGAGAGATGAAAACACAAAATATGCATGGATGGATGGAGTAATCAATATCCCCAAAGTATGACATACATCATGTATATACAAGAAATTATCCCCCCACTGGAAGGAAAGATGGAGGCATGATATCCCCTATAATGAAGAAGCTCCGATATTGATAAAGTATGCCTGAAAACAAAAGATAATCCAATGCCTAAAAGAAACATGTCTCCCCTTAGGAAGAAACAAATACATAAAATGATGAAGAAGACAATCCATGTCAAACTGGAAGAAGGAAGAAGAAATCCTCCATGTATGCATCTCTGAAGACTGAATAGGTATCTCCAAGCTCAAGTAATCCATCACATCATCAAAATAAAGCATGAAATGTGACAAACCAACTGAAGGAGAAGAATCGTTAATGTCAATCTCCAAATAAGGTGAAGAATTTTCCTCAACTATGATGTTATCATCAAAGAGAATATAAACCCCCTCAAGTATGTCATCCAAACATGCAATATGAGACTCAACAAACAATGCTAAAATTCCATCAAAGTAATCATCCCACACTGCAAGAACTGAATCTCTACGATCATCCTACTGAAGAGTAGAACTAATGTACAATGAAGTAGGAGGTGGAGGAGTAGGAAGCTCAAAACTTGTCTCAAGAACACAATGATTCAAGTTTCCAAAATTATCTTCACATAAAAAATTCACCCTTGTTAAAATGGTGGGTACATCATGAACATCATCATCATCATCATCATCATCATCATCATCATAAAAATGTCAAAAATAATACAAGTGTGATGCATTATCAAAAAATCCCATAGCTATGACATCTTTAGTTTCTATGTCCCTAATGTATACATGATCAAGGGTGAACTCAACAATTTTACCTTGTGCCCCATGAGTAATTTGCTAAATAGAAAGGAGATTAGTGGTGAAGGATGGTACACAAAGAACATCATTAAATGTCCCCTCTCCCATAGGAATAGAACCTTTCCCACAAAAATTCATGTATGTTTTGTTACCCATCAATATATTAGGATAATTACAAGGTTCAATAAAAGAAAATATATCCATAGAAGATGCCATATGATTTGAAGCACCTGAATCAAGAAGCCATTTACCTTGCTCAGGATGTGTGGAAGCCATCAGTGCTTTACCTTCATCTTTATCCTTTCTTGACGATGTAGATGAAGAAGCCACCAATTTTGATGAATAAGGAGGAGAGACCGATGAGGGAAACTTGATATTTTTCTTTTGAAGAATGCGAGTAAGTTCATCAATCTTCTTGTGGAAACACTTCTTCTCAGCATGTCGTAGATTTTTATAATATGCACATTTTACCTTTTTCCTTCTAGATGATTCCTCTCTTGAAGAGGACTTGGATTCAAAAGTATGGTGTGAAAGAGAATCATCACCTTTATCATGAGGCTTAGGATCCTTATGTTGCTCCTTTCCTTTTCCATTGGAAACCTTTGGAGTGGATTCATTTGCAAGAAATTCATGATGCATTCAAGGCTTCAATTGACCCATGTATGACAAATTTGCTTGTTCCCTTGTGAGTTGAGCTAAAAATTCATCAAGAGAAGGCATTGTATATGGACTACCAAGAGCATCCATAGTAGCATATAATGTAGAAACACAAATTGAATATTCAAGACCTAGCTTGAAAAGAATAGATAATATCAATTGTTCATCCTCTTTAGTAATGCCAGAATTAGAAAGCTCCAATCTAATAGAATTGAACTTAGAGAAAAAGTCTTGAATATTGTCAAAATATCTAGGATCTAAAATTATGAGCTCATTCTCTAATCTGAATTTTCTCATTCTATCAGGTTGACCAAAGAGTCCCTCCAAGGTGGTCCAAGCTTCATGAGGATATGTGCAAGATACAATATGATATAGAAAATCATGAAAGATAGATGATCTAAGAGAGCCAAGTGCTCTATCCCTTTGATCAAACCATTTTATCCTTTCTAAAACACATGTAGCTAGTTTTGGATCCCGCAAAAAACATATTCTAAGCAATCCAATACTTAATAAATGATTAAATATTGATTCTTTCCATTAATGGGAGAAAATATGGAGTGAGGATTTTGACTTTTGAAAATTCCATAATATAGCCAAATAATGATGCAAAATAATTGATAACTCCTTCAAAAGACTAATATAAATCATAAAAATGAAATCAAAGGATTAACCAAGTGCATATATAGCCCCAAAATGACCTATTTTTGAAAGTGATATTTCAACTCCAATTCATTGAAAACTGATTACAGATCTGGACAGTAGATAAAATATTATGCACTTTCAAAAAATTTGCACCTTAAAATGTTACTGTATGTTTTCGAACATCTAGAATATGCAAAATGCAGGATTAGACAGGTATAATCATGAAAATCCTTGTGGAATTCTACCTCCCATAGAGGCTAGGTGCATGAAGTATTTCTCTTTATCAATAATAAGGAAATTTTCCATGATCTTTTGAGATCTCTCATCTTGTTGGCATTCCTTAACACGTTCATCAAATATTTCTCCTTCATTGCTTCTATTACTATGGACTCTAGCCCAAGTGTTCTCATTTTCATCCATGTTTGGATTAGTTTTATTCTCTTGTTTAGGTGTTTGATGAGGGGATGTGTTCTCTTGTGTTTTCATTTGATGAAGAGATGTGTTCTCTTGTATTTATGTTTACTCTTGGTTCAAAGTATCCACTACACGAGAGAAACTTTTGTTCTTACGATTTGGTTGCAACTGATAATGGTGAGATCTAGTTCGGACCATGAAAATCAGATAACCATAAGTTGGATACAATGAGGATTAATTTATAAAGGTTTGATGTTAATGAATTTGTGCAAAAAATTGTCTAGATGTGAAAGTATTGTTGACGATTGTTGATGTCAATTTCAAAGATCTAGGTAGAGGGTAGATTTTCCCTGATGTTGATCTCTAAAACATATGGAAAGATTGATTCAATAAGAAACACACAAGGAATGTTGTTGACACAATGAGAAATTGAACCGAATACAACGACAACAAGGTTTTAGGGTCTATTTATGATAACTGTGATGATATAACCTGAAAGTAGACCAAAAAGGGTACTTGGAATAATGATTAAATTTGTTAAAGACTGTATAGAAATGTCCTCTGCCCCAGACATGATTAACTAGATACCATTAAGAATTGAGTACTATATGACCTTTCTACCAAAAATAAACCAAAGACGGAATAAGATACAACTAAAGACCCCGAATATGACTCAAGACGGGATTAGATACGATCTTTCCCAAAAATGACTTAGGATAGTATGTGAAACGATTATAACCACCTCAGAAATGACCGAAGATAGGACCAAAATGAATTTATACTCTATCAAGTGTTCTGCCACTATTTGTAAGTATCAATTTGATATGTTGGGGTATTTTTCAGATGAATCTTTCTAGTTTAGGTGATCAAACACACATAGAAAACATAAAAGCACTTGTCTTTGTCTCTAAATCCCTAACATCGAGTGTATGTTCAAGATTTTTTTATAGTTTTAAGCATATAACAAACACATATAAGACAAGCTAACCTTAAAATAACTGCAATGTAATTTTAATCAACCCAAGCTAAGTATACCTTGCTCTAGTTTGTATGTACCTATAAATCTAATGGGTAATCCTAGGCATAGATGACGGTAAATTATTACACATATTTGAGCCTTCAAGGAGTGTGTGAGTAGGGGATCCCTTTTGGGGCTTGCCTGAGTTTAAGGTAGTGACATCCAATAAACCTTCACCTCACTACCAAGGATGCACAGATGGTGAGTGTAAAATCTTCTAGGGGTGACATAACCCCTATGCACTATGGAAAAAGCATGAAGGATAATAAGGAGACTACTATCTTAAGAATTTTATTTGGATTCCCATTTGGACCGCTAGTGTCTCTCTTAGGAGAGTGCACCTAACCACATCTATCTAGCTTTGTTTTGGATAACGGTAGTTTTTATTTAAAGTAGATTGGGATGGTTTGGATTTGACCTGTTTCCACTTGATTTATTCTTGCGGAGTGAGTACTTTTTTTTTACCACAACAGGCTCTCTAAGGCAAAATGAAATATTAAAGTTAATCACGAGTCTAGATGTATGATCACCTAAAAGGTGAGAGCATATTCTTCTATCATAATTAACATCCCAAGCATGCAAGACACACATTCGTTCAATTCTTTGATTCCATTTTTAAACTGAAGTCAAGTAGCCCTATGGAATTACCAAGCCTTAACAAATCAAGAGTGAGTTGAGGTTTCTGATCACCTAAAAGGTGAGAGCATAATCCCCTATCACCTTGAGAGGTAAATCAGGAACTAACCAATTAAACTAGGTGCCTAAAAATGGAATCAATTTAACACAAGCACAATGTTTAGCTGAATCCTAAAGGTAACCTGCAAAACCACTTATTAGGAGTTTAATATTTGAATCTTCGACAAAAATGTCCTACACAAATTTGTTAGGATTTTAAAATCATCAAGACAGAAAAAAGAAGCATATGATTGTCAGAGTTAGGAATTAAATTGAAATAAAAAACATGAAGACTCTATTCTTTTTCCTAAATACAAATCTATATTTCCCAAATATGATTTTCTGATTAGCCCGTATACGATCCAAGACCAAGTACGATTCAAGGTTTACTAAATGCGACTAAGGATCCCAAATACGATCCAAGATCAAATAAATATGATTAATCCCAGATATGATCAAATAATTACCGAATATGATCCAAGACATGACCATATGTGATTTTGGATACTAGAAACAATCTTTTTCTCAGTCAAAGACCCATAATCACCAAATTTGTCAAATATTGAATGAAAATACGGGGCTAGGACCCCACGGTGGGTGCCAAAATTTGTTGTGTAAAATGTGTACCTATCTGAGTCACAACATTCAATAGATCATTATCCCAATGAATTAGTAACATCAAAATACAACTAAAATCAATATAAAACTCTTTACAATTGACCTATTACTTCCTAATTATGAAGTTTCATCATGTTATTTGTTTGTCTTTAAATGTATAGTAATCTAATTGAATAGAAAATCATAAAATGGTATATTCTATCATGAAATGCACCTAATTATGAAAATTTGGATCAAATTTATGAAGATACATGATGAAATTGAGATGAATTATGCTAGATGATCCTAGAATTGATGCTAAATTGATATAAATATGTAAGTACATGATCAAATATGAGATGAATTCAAGTTAGAATAATGTAAATGAATGAAATTCTCCTAAAAATGATCTCTCAAATGAAAATTTGACTCAAAACTCAAACTAGCATGACCTACTTGTAAATTATCTAGATTTCAAATGCTTTTAATTGAGCTGATAATATAGATTTACAAGGGAGGGAAATGGCTTATTTGAATTGAATGGTCAAGATTATCCCAATTTGAATTGGATGGTTGAGATGTAAAATCTATGTGGATGATCCTTGTGCCTTGATCTCATTGGTTAGTTAGTTGAGTGACATGGATTAAGATGATAATTGACATCATCTTGAGAGTTAGTTGAGTGACATGGATTAAGATGATATTAATTATTTAATTAAATCAATATAATTAATTTCCTTAGCCATGTGATTTATGATTTGAATTTAGTTAATTGGCTTATGATGCATGAGCATCTTGGGTTCATTGCAATCTTGCATCAACCAAAAACATTTGAGTTTTTTTGTTCTTGATCACCAGTTGTTGCGTTTCTTGTCGTAGTCAATTTCTACAGATTCTTGGCGGTTGCGGTTGTATATTTGTGTTCTAGAGATCATTAGGAAGCTTTTCCTGTGATCACGGCTCATTTGGAGTATCATGCCTAAAGTTATGATGGATTATTTGGTTTTGTTTAGAATGTGTTCTTCATGTTCTTGCACCAGTCAGTGTTTAGATCTTTGGTTGGATTTCCTTGATCGGTGGTGCTTATGGATCATTTTAATATGTAGCTACATGTTTGGCTGACTTGTTTGTATGATCGCTCTTTATGATTTATTTTTTTGTTAAATATATTTGATCAAAGGCCGACTAGAGTTAGTTGGTAATACATTTTCTCTCTCTTGGGAAATATAATCTTGAGGCTGACCTATTAGGTTGCGGTCATGTATTTAGGTTGGATCTTGGTCCTTGTTTTGGGGGACGAAAGCTAGAGATCAAAGGCTGTAAGCTAGGGTTTTGAAGGAGGCTATTTGCAGTCATAGGTTAGGAAGAATAAGTTTGTTCTTTATAATAAGTCCCTGGCATTTGAGCTGGGCATGTTGACTTCTATTGTAGAGCTTTGTAATTGTTTTTCTAGTTAATGATAAGGTTTCATGTGTGTTCCATACTCTAGACCTAGGCATTTTATTCTTGAAATATTTGGGTTTCTACTGTGTAACTCTTGCTACAAGGTTGGATAGTTCATTTTATTGGACCCTCACCTTGGTTGTGTTAGGTGGTATTAGAGAAAAGGTTTTTTATTGCTATGAATAGATCTTGTCTCCTGAGTGTGAGGTTCATGATTTGGTTTTTCATGGGGTAACATAATAAGGATCTGACCCACGGTTGTAGAGGAATCATCGGAGATGGTTGGAAGAGGTGCTAGAGTTGGAAGAGGTGCAAAACCTAATGTTGTTGAAATAGATTACTACCAGATTGAAAGTGGTGGAAACGACCCAGAAGAGAGGTCGACATATTGAATAAGTAAGTGATGATGAAAAAGAAGTAATTGAAGAACAAGTTAAACGAGAAGCCTGAGAACAACCTGAAGTGGATCAAGGAGAAGAAAGGTTTATTAGGGCTCTTACTAGGGTTAATACAAGACCACATTTTAATCCACAAGATTATGATGGTTGATTGGATGCAGATGAGTTTTTGGATTGCATCTTAGCTATGGACAAGTATTTTGATTTTGAAGGTACTGATGAAGACAAGAAGATAAAGTATACTAGTACTAAGTTAAGAGGTCATGCTTCAATTTGGTGGGATAATTTGCAGAATGATAGGAGTAGAGGTAAAGAAAAGATAAAATATTGGGATAGGATGGTGAAAAAGATGAAGGAAAAGTTCTTACCCTCTAATTATGAGGTCAGTTTGATCAGAAGATTGCAGAATTTGAGACAAAAGGATATGAATGTGAAATAGTACACTGAGGAGTTTTATGAGTTGGATATCAGATCTGGATTTATGGAGGATGAAGTGGAGAGAGTTGCAAGATATATGAACAATTTTAGGATGTTAATACAAGAATATATTAGTATGGTCAAGATTGGGAATGTGGAAGATGCTTACCAGTATGCCCTAAAGGCTAAAGACAAGTTAGGTATAAGACAAGAATAAAAAAAAAGAGGCAGAGGTGGAAGATTCCATAGAGGAAGAGGTGGTAGGTCGGTTAGTGAATCTGATAAAGGGAAGACAAAGGAGAAGACTCTTAAAAGGAATTATTACAGAGGTGCCTATAGGAATGAGGGATACCAAAGAAATGATAAAAGGGTGTTTAAGGGCACTTGTTTCAAGTGTGGTGGAGAAGGTCATAGGGAATTTAAATGTAAACAAGGTGGATCTAAAAAGAAGAATGAAAACAACAGAAGGATAAATCTTGTGGAAGAAGAGGGATCTTTTGAATTGGTTAACAATAATCAGGTTGAAAAGGGAGAAACATTGACTATGAGGAGAATCTTGTACCATGATGAAAAGATGGAGAACTAGTGGCAAAGAAAGAACCTATTCCAAACCAGATGTCTTGTTGGTAGTAAGGTATGTAAAGTTGTTATTGATGGTGGTAGTTTTGAGAATTTGGTATTTGAGTAAATGGTAGATAAGTTGTAGTTGAAGAGATTAACGCATTCTAAAACCTATGAGATTGCATGGATAAAATATGATCACAAGGTGTTGGTAAGTGAACAATGTTGGGTTAAGTTGAAAATAGGAAGATATCGTGATGAAGTCTTGTGTGATATAATGCCTATGGATGTATGCCGTGTTTTTTTGGGTAGACCATGATAGAAAAGATATACATGATGGGAGAAGGAATACCTATAATTTTGTGGCTGATGGTATGAAACATAGATTGATGCCTTTGGAGGAACCTTTTAAAGGGGAAATTTGTACCAATGCTAGAATTCACATGGTTTATGGAAGGAAATTATTGGAAGGAATGCGACATGAGATTGTTTGTTTTGCTATTGTTCCAAGCAAGACTACAAATGTAGATCTGAGAAGTGAATACCCTATAGAGATTAAGGACATGTTGGATGAGTATGCAAATGTAATTTCAGATAATGTACCTGATGGTTTATGACCAGTTAGGAGTATTAGTCATTGCATGGATCTAATTCCTGGAGCTAGTTTTCCTAATAAATAAACTCACTGGTTGACACCAACAGAGAATGAAGAGTTGAATAGAAAATTACATGAGTTGTTGCATAAATGATTAATCAGAGAATGTTTGAGTCCTTGTACAGTCCCTGCAATACTGGCACCTATGAAGGATGGACAGTGGAGGATGTGTATAGATTCTAGAGCAATAAACAATATTACTATCAAGTACCCGTTTCCTTTACCTAGGATGGATGACATAATGGATTTCTTGAGTGGAGCTAAGTATTTCACATAGATTGATTTCAAGAGTGGTTACCATCAGATCAAAATAAGATAAGGTGATGAATGGAAAACTTATTTTAAGACTAATGAAGGTTTGTATGAATGGTTGGTAATGTCTTTTGGTTTGTCTAATGCATCAAGTACTTTCATGAGGTTGATAAATGAAGTGTCAAAGGAATTTATGGATAGTTTAGCTGGATGACATTCTAATTTTTAGTAAGATGAAAGAGGAACACCTGTTGCATGTGAGGAAACTATTGCAAAGGTTAAGAGAGGAGAAGTAGCTGATAAATTTGAAGAAGTGTACTTTTATGAAGAATGAGCTTATATACCTTGGATTTGTGATTTTTGTTGAAGGATTGAATATGGATCTTGAGAAGGTTAGATCAATTGTTGAATGACCTGAACCTGGAAGTGTTAGTGAGGTAAGATCATTTCATGGTTTGACAAGGTTTTATAGGAAGTTCATTATGAATTTTAGTTCTATTTGTAATGCTATGACTGAGACAATAAGAGGAGATAAGAAGGAATTCAAATGGACACATGGAGCACAAAGGAGATTTGATTTGTTGAAGCAAAAGGCAACTAAACAACCTGTGTTAGCACTACCATATTTTAGTAAGGTATTTTAGGTAGATTGTGATGCTAGTGGGAGTGCAATCAGAGTAGTAATGAGTCAAGAAGTAAGACCAGTTTCTTACTTTAGTGAAAAATTGAATGATGCAAGAAGAAAGTATTATGTTTATGATCAAGAATATTATGCTATTGTTCAAGATTTGAAGAAGTGGAGACAATACTTATTTCCTAAGGAGTTTGTGTTGTATACTGATCATCAAACTATACAATATTTTCATAGTCAGAGTAAGTTGAATCAGAGACATATGAGATGGGTTGAATTCTTATAGAGTTACTCATTTGTGTTGAAGCATAGGAGTGGTAAGTCTAACAAAGTTGTTGATTCTTTGAGTAGAAGAAGGAATCTTATGATAGATATGAAGGTGAGAGTGCTTGGATTTGATGAATTGAAGCTTTGTATAAGGATGATCTTGATTTTTCTGAACCTTGGAAAGCTTGTAAATAACCTTTGGTTAGCGATAAGAATTATTTTTTAGATTATTTCATATAGGATGGATTGTTGTTTAAAGGAGTTCAGTTGTGTATAGCAAGAGGATCTATGAGGGAAATTTTGATTAAGGAGAAATATTGTGAGGGATTAGTTGGACACTTTGGGATTGATAAAATAGTGGCAGTTATTAGGGAGTAGTATTATTCGTGACAAATTTATAAGGATGTGAGGAATTTCATTCAGAAGTGCAAGATTTTTCAAGTTGCAAAAGGGAGTAGTTAGAATAATAGATTGTATACACCATTTCCTATACCAGAAAAGCCTTGGGAGGATATTAGCATGGATTTTGTGCTTGGTTTTCCAAAGACTCAAAGAGGTAATGATTCAGTGTTTGTTGTGGTTGAAAGGTTTTAAAAGATGGCTCATTTAATTCCATGTAAGAAGACATCAGATGCAGTATAGATAACTGATTTGTTTTTCAAGGATATTTTTAGATTGAATGGGTTGCCTAAGAGTATTGTTTGAGATAAGGATACTAAGTTTCTTGAGTATTTTTGGAGGACACTTTGGAGGAAGCTTAACACATAATAGAAGTTTAGTTCTACATTTCACCCACAGACTGATGGATAGACTGAATTTGTTAATAGGAGCTTGGGTAATTTACTGACATGTTTGGTTGATGTGAAGGTAGCTAATTGGGATGTGGTTTAAGCACAAGATGAGTTTGCTTATAATAATTCAGTGAATACGACTATTGGGAGAACACCTTTTGAGATTGTTTATGGTTTACATCCTAAAGGAGTGATAGAATTGAGGGATATCAGTGTTGAAGAAAAGAGGAGTGCTGAAGAAGAACAATTTACCAATCATGTGAAATATTTACATGATAGAGTTAAGGAATATTTGGAAGGCATGAATGATAAGTATAAGGAGAGAGTTGATAGAAAGAGGAAACATAAGGAGTTTGAAGTTGGCTATGAAGTGATGGTTTTCCTAAGAAAAGGTAGATTTTCAGTTAGTACCTATAGTAAATTGAAGATGAAGAAGTTTGGACCTTGTTAGATCTTGAGGAAGTTTGATTTAGGGAATGCTTATGAAGTTGATTTACCAGAGGACATGGACATATCAAGTATATTCAATATAATAGACTTGTATGAATATAATGAATAAAAAAGAATTATGTAGATGGATCAGAGAGTGAATTACAATATCCTAAGAAGCAAAAGGAGGAGATTGAAAAGATCTCGGATACCATAATTGGTCACAGCACTAGAGGAAATAAATACGAAGAGTATATTGTTAAATGGAAGAATATACCACATGAGGATTCTTCATGGATTTATCAGGTGGAGCTAAACCGATTTGGATTTCCTTCATCTTAGAAAAGTGAGAGGCTCTCTTTTCAAATAACCCCGGGTGTATGATGCAGGAGAATCTTGGGTTCATTGCAATCTTGCATCAACCAAAAACATTTGAGTTTTCTATTCTTGATCATTAGTTGTTGTGTTTCTTGTTGCAGTCAATTTCTATAGATCCTTGGTGGTTGCGGTCATAGATTTTTGTTCTACAGATTATTGGGAATATTTTCTTGTGATCGCAACTCATTTGGAGTATCATGCCTAAATTTATGTTGGATTCTGTGGTTGTGTTTAGAATGTGTTCTTCATGTTCTTGCACCGATCAATGTTCAGATCTTTGGTTGGATTTCCTCGATCCATGGTTCTTATGACTCATTTTCCTATGTAGCTACATGTTTGGCTAACCTATTTGTATGATCACTCCTTGTGATTTATTTTTTGGTTAAAGATATTTGATTGGAGGCTGACTGGAGTTAGTTGGTAACACATTTGAAATGTAATCTTGAAGCCCACTTGTTAGGTTGTGGTCATGTATTTAGGTTAGATCTTGGTCCTTATTTTTGGGGATGAACGCTAGAGATCAGAGGTTGTAAGCTAGGGTTTTGAAGGAGGCTATTTACAGTCATAGGTAAGGAAAAATACATTTTTTCTTTGTAATAACTCCCTGGAATTTGAGATAGGCATGTTGACTTCTATTGCAGAGCTTTGTAATTATTTTTCCTATTAATGATAAGTTTGCATGTGTGTTCTATACTCTAGATCTGTACATTTTCTTCTTGAAATATTTGGGTTTATGATGTGTAACTCTTGTTGCAAGGTTGGATAGTTTATTTTCTTGGACCCTCCTACCTTGTATATGTCATCTTAGGAGAATTAATTAATTAGGATCATAGATTATTGATTTATTATGCAATTAAATAGATTAAATTTAATTGCACAATTAGACCTTTGGATCCTTTTTATCATATTGATAGGATTTACTTAATTAATTTGCCTTGACCATTTTTAAGTGATTACAAGATGATTGTACCCTTCCATTCATGGGTTTTTGAAGTAAGGCGTGCTCATCAATGGGATGATAAATGTCAAGGGAATTTTAATTCTAGCAAAATTTATTTGACTAATCCATTTGCGCAATAAATCTCTGGAACTTAAAAGAAATAGGATTTTCGCCTCAAAGAAATCAATGTGCCAAAATTTTGGTCAATTTTGGTCAAACCTCACTAGAATTTTGGTCAAACTTGGTCAACAGAACCTTAAAAAGTACAAAATGTGTCCTAAGTACTTGCAACCTCATCAAGTTAGATCAGTATCTTCCTGCATCTTTTTATCAATCAAATTAATTCTGATCACTAGAGCACCTAGCCATATGTTTTTTCTCCCAAGGGGCCATGATCATGACATAAATAATTTAGTGATCATGATGTAGGATAATCCTAGGATTCTTGGCAATCTTGTATCACACAAAAATATATTTGCTTTGGAGATTACTTGGTGTGTTTTGATCTTGGTTAGAGAAGTGTTACTTGGTCAAAGATGGGTGTGTTGGAAATGAGATGAGTAACTAAGAGGGGAGGGGTGAATCAGTTACTACAAAAACAAATCCAAGTCCCTTAGATGTCTTAAACAATATATCACTGTCACTCGGTCAATTAAGATATTCTGTTGTAACTCAGAGAACCAATCAATCTTAAGATATATAAAGTAATTATCCTTTTGGAGATTATGTGCAGGAACATAAACATAAAGTAAATAGCATGAACATAGATGAAACCAAGATTTAATGTGGAAACCCAAAATGGGAAAAACAACCAATTGAAACTAGTTACTATTTTTCACTCTTCTGAAGTGAGCCCCGTTATGAGCCAACCCTGTTAAAGGTTACAGTAACACACTGTTAGGTGTGACCATGTTAGAGGATTTAATCACCTTGTAAGGAGTGGCCTTGTTAGAGGTCTTCAAAAACTTCAATATAGAAATGTCACCTTGTGAGAGGATTTACAAAAGACTGTTAAGTCTACTCTGTTAAGAGATTTGAATCATTGCTACAATTGTTAGAAAGTAACAATGGATTGACCTAATTGTACATGCAACTATATTTTTTGATTTAGATCTTGCTCTAGTTGTAAACTAGATCCTCACTGATCAAATGTTCTATTTCAGCTCTGTCCGGATGATCTATCCTTAATCAAAATTCCATCTGATTTTGTCTCTACTCTTCATATCATGTTCATCCTCTAATTCAATTACTTCTCTTTTTCTTCACTTTTCAATCCAAACTTGACCTTATATATATAATAGACCTAGTCAAGTCAACCTCTATAACCTTACAACTAAATAATAAAACTCAAATTTATTGGCCTCTTATGCCCAATTAAACATAAATGTAATCATCTGTTAGTCAGTTGACACTAATTGTTTAACTCGGTCAACACAGAAATTCTTCAATGCCCAACCAACACTGTAATGCCCGAGTGAACTCGGTAAGAATTGAACTTCTTTAATACCTGACTAAGCTCATAGAACACTGAGATTCACTTGGCATACACTAACTATGCTCGGTTTAGATGTAGACATTTGTGTAACATCACTACATAAGTGCATATACATGTGTAACATCAATGACAATACACAATTGAATAATTGTCATCAACAATCTCCCTCTTTGGCATTGATGGAAAAACAACATGTCATGGTACAAAGAATTTTAAAGCAACAGTAAGATGAATCAAATTTTATTAATGTCCTTAGCTTCATTCTGATTCACATCCATAAAACTCCTTTTCTCAACAATAAATGAGATACAAAATTCTCCCTCTTACATTTGTCTCTGTCTCTGATAAAGTTCTCCCTCTGTCATCAATCTCTCTATCAGTAATCTCTTCCTCTGTAATATTTATGACATCATTAATCTCTCCCTCTTTGACAACCAATGCCAAAGACACCAACTGACATATGAATTAATTTGTAATGTACCTGAATATACTGATTCATATGCAATGAGCTCTGACAATCTGCATCAACATGTTTGATATGTTTTGTAGCACGGTTGATGCATCACTAAACTATTATTTAGTGAGCCTCAGTTAGGGGAATCAACCCTAGATTTCCTCTAAGATACATGAATGCATCCTTATTTAAAGGCTTGGTGAATATGTCTGCAACTTGTTCTTTAGTATTCACATATTCCAACCTTACTTCTTTTTTCTGAACCAATTCTCTCAAGAAATGATACTTTATTGCAATATGTTTGGTCTTGGTATGCATTACTGGGTTCTTTGAAATGTTAATAGCACTAGTGTTGTCACAGTAAATAATAACTGGTTCTTTGATTTCTTCCTTCATACCTGACAATAGATGTTTGAACCATATGATATTTGAACTATTGAATGTTGCAACAACATACTTTGCCTTTGTTGTAGACTGGGAAATGCAGTTTTGTTTCTTACTAGTCCAGGAGACTAACCTCTTTCCAAGAAATAATGCTCCACCACTTGTGCTCTTTCTGTCATCAACACTTCCTGCCCAATCAACATCAGTAAAAGTCCCAAAGTCAAAGTTTCCTCCTTTCTTATACCATAATCCATAATCTTCAGTACCTTTAAGGTATCTCATAATCCTTTTGATAGCCATCAAATGATTTTCCCTAGGATTAGCTGAAAACCTTGCAACAATACCAACTGCTAATGCAATATCAGGTCTGGTGTGAACAACATATTATAGTTTACCAATCATGGACTTGTAGGTAGTTTGATTTACCTTCTTTGAATCATCATCCTTGGATAACTTATGTCCAGTAGACATAGGTGTCCCAACTAGTCTAGAATCTTCCATTCCAAATTTCTTTAGTATCTCTTTGGTGTATTTTGATTGAGTAATGTAGATACCATCCTTCATTAGATAACCATGTATTCTTTCATACCAGGCTCTTGGAGCTTGTTTCAGTCCATACAAGGCTTTGTGCAGTTTGTAGACCATATTCCTCTTATTAGGATCTACAAAGTCTTTAGGTTTCTCAATATAGACTTCTTCTTCTAGGATTCCATTCAAGAATGCAGACTTTACATCCATTTGATATACCTTGTATCCTTTGTGTGCAGCATATGCCAAAAGAGTTCTGACCCCTTCAAGTCTTGCAACAAGATCAAAATTTTCTCCATAATCAATACCCTCTTCTTGAGAATATCCTTTACATACTAATATGGCTTTATTTCTAGAAACTTCACCTTTTTCATTCATCGTGTTTCTAAAAACCCACTTAGTACCAATTACATTATTGTCCTTTGCTCTAGGTACAAGAGTTCAGGTCTTGTTCTTTTCTATCTGCTCAATTTTGTCATTCATTTCCTCTATCCAACTTTCATCATTCAATGCATCATTGATAGATCTAGGTTCAATTTCACTAAGAAAACATGTACATTTAATTTTTTTCCTTGTCATTATACCTTCTATCTGATCTCCAATTATTTTCTCAGGTGCACGATGCCTTCTAATATATTTGGCAAGTATAGGATCCTTCCTTCTCAATTATGGGCTTGCTCCACTATGTTCACTATGCTCAAATATTCTATCTTGTTCTTTTGTCTGATGCTCGGGTTCCACTATCTGAGACTCAGGTGTCATTTTCTGTGACTCGGGTTCTACTTTTTGAGACTCAGTTCCCTCTGTCTGTGATTTGGTTTTCTCTTCTAATAGCTCGGGTTGCACAATTTGTACTGATGAATTCAATGGTTGACAAGATTGCTATCCAATTACCATTGCTTGTGTCTTAGGTATATAATCAGGTTCATAGTACACAAATTTTGTGTAGTCCTCAGGCTCTTTACTACTTTTTTCTTCACATCTTTCTACAAACTCATCAATATTTACATGTACACTCTCTATGACTTTATGAGTGGCAAGATTCAAAAATTTATATGCTTGCTTTTACATGAGTAGCCTAGGAATATGCCTTCATCTCCTTTTACATCAAATTTTCCATTTATTTCTTCTTTTAAAATGTAACATCTACTTCCAAATACCTTGAAATAATGAAAATTAGGTTTATAGCCATATCATGATTCAAAAGGTGTCTTCTTAGTACCTTTCTTCAGTTGAACTCTATTCAAGGTGTGAATTACAGTGCTGATGGCTTCCTTCCAGTATTTGGTAGCAACATTATTTTCAATCATCAAGGTTCTTGCACAATCCATGATGGATCTGTTTCAGGTATTTCTCAAGGTAATAAATTTGTTTCCTTATTAAGTGGTCTAAGCACTAAAACAAGGAACAAGGTGTGGTAAGAGGTTTTCATATTTCAAGTTTCAAAAAACTGCATTTTGAAAAATTAAGTGGGAGCATGTATTAGTTGAAAAATGGAGGACATAGAGGTTAGATTTTCTGCTATGTCCAATTATGGAGGATCTATGCCAGATCTTGAAGAGGTTGTTGCAGATAACAAAATTTTAAAACAAGAGCTACAAGAACAAGTCATTTTGTCACTACAAAGAAGAATGAAAAGATTGGTGGGAGAATTTGCACTTATTTTTTATATGAGGTTTTTTGGTGCATTAGAGGAGTATATTATTCCTTTTTGTTCTAAGGAGTTTGTTTGGGATATTTTATTTGTGGAACTTTGTTTTCCTAATTCAATCTATTAGTCGGTCTCCTTGAGGGTAGAATATGTTTTGTCTTCCAGGAAATGGATAGAAAATGTTGAAAATCTTAAGTTTGAGATTGCACATGAGTTTGTGCTTAGTGATATCATTTTTGAGAAATATGGAAACCAAAATAATAGAGATAGGTCTAGTGGGGATGATGTCTCTTGAAATCATGATAGTGATGTTTTTTCTTAGAATGGAGTAAAGGATAGGGGTGGTGAGAATGATGGATATAAAATTGATATTGATGGTTCTATAAGGGATTATCTCTCTTATGAAGCTAATAGTTATTCTCTCCAGTTAACAACAAATACCTATGATAAACAAGAGGATCATATTAATGAAGATGTAGGATATTGTTTTAATAATTCAAATGAGATTGAAAGTATTGATGAAGAGATGTGAATTCCTTTATTAGATTATGTATCTGATGATGAATCCAATGATTTTTTAGTTTTGAATCACAAAGGTGATCCTTCTCAGTATAAGGAAGAGGATATGTGCGGTCAGCAGGGAAACAACGATGGTATAAACAAAAATATTTCTCTTGAATGCATATTAGAAATGGATGAAAGAGATGACAATGGTTCACTTCATAGTGAACAAATTTCCAATTTCTTGACTTGTGAATATCTCAGATATTTAGGTAGGGATAGCTCAAAGTTCTTATATCCATCACATATTGATTTTGACAAAGAGTTTATATCAGGTAGTCTTGATTGTGACATGTGTGTTTCTGATTCTCCTTGTACTTCTATGTCATTAGGCCACAAAAATTTGAATATGATAAATATCATGATGAAAGCATCAATGTATTCCAGACTCAAAGGATGAAGTTGCATGTTTTTTATTACTGATTGGGATTATTATGAGGATTTTAAATATGTCTCAGATTCTGAATCATTTATTTAACTATTTCAGGACGGTCTTTCATTTTTTCACAATATGCAAATGCCCAGTAAATGTGTGGATAGGTTCTCTCCATCTAATAGACAAGATGGTGGTTTGCATAGGGTCTGTAATTTTCAAGCAAGTTCTTTAGGGAACTCTTTTGTATGTATGCAAAATAGTGACAAAGTAATTTTTTACGACTCCAGTTGTGTGATAGAAAATGATTATGATTTTCATCAGTTGGAGGATGTTTTGGATAAGTGTGATAATGCAAGCAATCATATAAAATGTTTTAGGGCTCCTAATTTTTTCAGTAACCATAATTGGCATTGGTCACATAATGGTTGGTATTATCAAATGAGGTCTGGTTTAAAGGTGTTGAATCAAGGTAGAGGTTCTGAAAATATGTTCTACAATCTTTTGAAAAATATCAATATATTTAATCATTCAAATGACAACTATGTTTTTAGCTTGTTTCCAGTGAAGAGAAAAGAGGGTTTTGTGTTTGACAGAGGCAAACTAAGTCAAAAGTTTGTTGATGGCTATGGGCCATCAGTCCTGGTCTAATTATTTCAAATCAAGGAAGAGGTGCAGAGGTAGTATGACTTTGCTAAGCAATGTATATATTTTGTACAAATTTTCCTGCTTTTTCATGTTTTAGGTGTTTTTTGCTGTGGGGTTTCATTTTTGTGTTGGTCTGCATCCCAGAGTGCTAGTTTTATAGTGTTGAACTTGCATTCAACCTTCCCTAGTCAGAGCCTATGTTAGCACTGTTAAAATCTTGAGAAAAATGGTCTAAATGATGAAAACCCTGTTAGGCATTGCTATCTCCTTAGGCCCTACCTTTCAATTTTTTAGCCATTGGTGGAAAAACCCTAAGTTTCTGGCTCATGTTATAAAACAAAGTTACCTTTTTGGGTCACTTAAAATATTTTTATCCCATGTGTCTTATTTTTCATGTCGAGTGGGGCCCCTTTTATCTTCCTAAGCTTACTGTGGTCTTTCCTTTAATATTTCTTATCTTTCCTAAGTTCGGACATGCTTTATATTTTTAATGTGCTCGACCAAGGAATATTATTTCTTATCTAGCGATTTGGCATGACCTTTATCTCTTAATCTCATAATGAAAGGGAATATGATCTTTTGATTGGGAGATCACGTGTGGGTTGTCAATCTTCTCAGAGATGGCCGGGGGGGGCACTGAATCGCTAGATAAAGTCAAGGTCAACATTTTTATTCAGAGATATAGCGAGGGTCATAGATGTCTTTCTGATACTATGGCTGGTGTTGAATCTTTGAATGTGACTGTAGTTAAGAAATTCATTCAGTGACTTGGGGTTTCCTTTATCTCTGAATCTCCAGATTTTACCATGGTTAGACCAAGTCAGGTAAAGTTTGATCAATTTGAAGGAAGATCTACGGCCAACATTTTTACTTAATCATGAGGTGTAGTTTATTTACTCTTCGAGGCATTGTGTCGTGTTGATGCGTGGAGAGTTTTCAGATCTTGGGGCCCGTAAATGATAAGGTTAATGGTCGTGCAGATCCTAGTTGATCCTATGGTCAATGCTTTTCCTCAAAGATAAGATGCATGACAGATACTAATCAAGGCATCACACCTAATCGCCATGTGTAAAGGTTATTGAGGCTATGGAAGGGTTAAAGACATATCAGATTTAAATTCATCAATGATTGTTGCTTTTCCTTAAAGCACAAGATGAGGTTCTTAATGGTTCAAGGCATCACGCCTTTTTGCCATGTAGCATTGCTGATGTCATCAATTATGGGTTTTCAAGGGCCGATAAAGGTTGTACAGATGTGAGAAGATCTACGAATATCACTTTCCCTTTATCACAAAGATGAATCTTTTTACCATTTGAGGTATCATGAAAGAGTGCCACATATTTGTGATGGGGTCAGGCTATAGTCAAAAGATGATTAAAGAGTGGTTAGTTCAAATTTCATCGTGTGGCTGACACTTTACCTTGTGTCGAAGATGCATGAAAGATAGTTTTTAAGGAAATGCACCATGGTGACATGTGGCGGTTAGTGGGACCAGATTGACACTTAAGTAAAGTTAATATGTGATCAAGTTTGATTTGATCGTGTGGCCAACATGTTTCCTGAAAGTAGAGATGATCGTCAGATAGTGTTTGAGGCATTGCGCCTGCGTGACATGTGGATAAGTGATGGGACCTGGCTAGAAGTAAAGGAAGGTAAAGACATTGTAAGTTGATTTTAATCTAATGGATAGCACAAAGCCTCAAAGAGAAGATGACAGATGGATAGTCTTTAAGGCATCGCGCCTGATGGACACGTGTTAAAATAGGATCTTGGGTCCTGGGTAATTAGAGGATGATCAACAACTCACTTTTAAAGTTGATAAAGGTTTGAATCTCGGTCATTGAATTTGATTTTGTGCCACCTATAGCCATTAGAGCAGTTATTTAAATATTTAAATTGGTTTCTCAAGGTTTCAGGTGGTAGCACTACTTTCCAAGTCACAAAGTTGTTTAATGTGTGCAATTTGATCTTTTGGATTGATTTATTGAGGTTGTAGGGTGCAGACGGATAGTATTTTGTTGAATATGGCTATATTTTGTTGACTCATGCTATTACGGTTTTGATCAGATTGTATTTTTAGATCTTTTGAAGAAAGATCAATTCAGTGGAGGAAAGAAGATAAACCAAATTCCAAAGAATGATAGATGTCGATCATATATGAATTCTAGGGTTTCCTTCTTCTATATGTATCTTTCTTTTCTCTATTGTAAGGGTTCTCATTTCTCTGTAAAATTTCAGAGCAGGTTCCAAGTGTGGTTCCTCTGTAAATATTTATACCTTTTCTCTTCATATAATGTGTTTTTAGTTTCTTTCTGGTTCTAGAGGAGAACATCATTGTAACAACAAGCTTTATGAATGAAATTCCAGTATGATTGTTCAGACATCAAGTTGTCTCTATTATGCTTCCTAAATCATATAGTTTAAGACATCCATGGTGTTTTAGTCTTATATATTGTAGATCTACAATAGAGTTATTTAAAGGATAACTATGATTTAGGATTTGTTTTCAAATATGTATGAGTTAGGGTATCAAGGATATGTCAACTTGTCTTTCAGTGGATGTTGATCAATGTATTATTTATTCCAGGGTCTCTTCCAAGGGGAGAGTTAAATACTTTGAGTAGGTAATTGTATGTTTGAATACACAGGTGGATCCAAATGTAGAGCTTGATTGAAGAGATATGTATGATGTAAGGCATTAGACATATCAGACTGTGATGTCTTCTTTATTCATAATCTTCTTTTTAATGTTATGTTTGACTATGTTTCCCATTTGATAAGGCACTATTCTATGAGAGATTGGGGTATTTCAGAGATCCATTAATCAAATCATGAATGAAAATCATTTCCCTTTCATGTTGATAGGAATTGAGTTCTAGTTTTTAGACATACTCTATGCAAGTGGGATATTGCATGAGATTTGGTAAAACACTGAGGTACATGTTACCTAAGGGTTTGAAAGCTATTCCACAGTTATGTATCTGCAAGCTATTGTTTTTCACAAAGAGGTTATGTATGTGTAGATTAGGTAGTGCCCACCTGATTGATGGGGAGCTCAAAGTGAAGGAGGTCTTTGAACCTTGTTGAATTTTGGCTTTGTCTTGTCTCCTTTTTGTTGAGGGTGTTGAGTTTGTGCCCTAGGTTTGCAATCCCACAGCCTGGTCTCAGAATCTCATCTAGGAAATGAGAGTGCAAGAAAAATAACTAACACTCGGAACACTCATAAAGATGTGAAACTTCCTCATCAACTGATATATATCCATTCCAAATTTGCTTCACCAGTCAAATAAGATTACTCATCTGCAATCACTATCTCTCATATTGAAAACATACATTTGGCACTGATAAATACTATTTTTATTGGTAGAGTTTTATGCTCCTCATCATGTATTATTTTTACTTGATCAGGCAAGCCTCATCCCAAAATAGCATGTAGTACTGCAACAAGCTTTCAAATTTTAGTAAACAACACATAAATGGGAAATAAAAATATCAATTGTTGTACAAAATTTGGTATTTTATCTTCTTTGCTTCATTTGTTTTTTGAATTGGTCTTCCTCTAGCTTCTTCTGATGGAAGCATTTCTTCCCTCCATCGCACTTGATATTTTGTTCATTTCTATTATTCATAGAATCTTTCATTATCTCTTGTTCAACAGTATTTCCAATTACTTTTATTTTGCAGATCTAATGACTGTCAAAGGGTACTTACTCCTCTCTATTTCATATATTTCTACTTATCTCAATTTAGGTAAGTCATTGTCATCATGATATTTTTGACCACATTTAGCATTCCAGACTTTTGTTATCTATTTTGCAAGCTACAATATCCTTCTCTCCGGTAGCTTTTGAAGCTTAAATTTCCCAAAGAATAAAAAATTTAAATATATTAAAACACAATATTCCTCTTAGAATTCTGACAGTAGTATTAGCAAACACATAAACATTGTCCATCATTTTATACATAGAATTAGTTCCTACTTGTGAATTAATATGATAGTTTTGAAGTATCACTTTAAAATCTGCAGTTTTAATAAAGTGTAATCAATTATCAAATTTTGATATCTTTGTGATCCTTTCTTTATGTTAAAATCAAAGTAGATTCTCGTGAATTGCTTCATAATATAGAATTTACAGAGTAACATGAAGATGTCAATCAAGTGTCCATGGAAGAGAGGATTGTCTCATATAAAGTTTTCCTATATTCTTTTAGTGTACTATATTTTCAAAATTTATTTCTTGGATCAAGAAAGATAATTAGAGATACAAATCTTGTTAAGTGGAATTAACAACTGAAATCATGTTTCCAAAAGTAGAACAAAATATTAAAGCATAATTAATGGCATGATTCAAGTATGATTTCCATATGACATGTATGATTCACTAGGCATTTTCACTTGCCTTAACAAAGCAAATATGTTGTGGATTTCAAAGTTCTATTCTGAGTCACAAGTAGAGAAAAATTGCATAAGGAGATTGAAATTCAGAGTCATCCCTGCCATCCAAATATACTTAATTGTTTGGATACTTCTATGATCAGGTGTCATTCTAATCTTTGGGTTTCTTGTATTTTAGTTTAAGACTTTTATAATTTGTGATTCATCAAGTTATTCAAAGTGGATTCTATCTTATTCTTGAATTTTTCATATTTGCTTGCATATTGATTAGTTATCATACTTTATCCCATTTTGCAGGAATACCAATTATGATTAATTACCATAATCTTATTCTTGATATTTAGGTCTTATTTTGTTAATATATTCAGATTTTAGAAGGAAATGACAATCTATAGATGGACTTTTGAAAACTAAGATTTAGGCCTGTTGGTTAATAGATTTGTCTTCCCAAAACACCTGCACAAAATGACTCCTAAACACCCAAGGCTGAAAGACAAATTGTAACACAACAGTTGGGTCACTTCGCTATTGAAAAGCGTAAGCGCCCTCTAAATTATTTGGGTACAGCTCCCCGTGTAAGATTTACAATGAATTAACTAAACTATAAATGATAATGCTTTTAACCTGAAAGCAATAAAGGCTTACAAACATCTATTCGTAAACACGAGATAGATGCGAAGAGACT
>MU223795.1:2622406-2670483 GCA_018584345.1 Thuja plicata
AACCTCTTTGAACTACTTTGAACCGAGGTTCAAAGTGATTCAAAGTGGTTCAATACTCATTCTTAATACATACAATGTTCATTTGATAAATGCTTGGCATGGAGGAGACCCAAATTCTGAATTTTTTTAATTTGGGTCTATATGGGGCTAACAAGGCCCTATCAAAATATAAATAAATGAAGGAATAGATAATACCCAGTTTTCTCCTTGATGATGCCTTCAAGCTAATATAATTTAACCTTTAAGTCTTCTTTAAATTGTCCTTCAAATCTGCTATGAATTGCGCTTATAGGTCTGCTATATTTTAACCTCGAAGTCTGCTACAATTTGACCTCCAAGTCTTCTACAATTTGATCTCCAAGTCTACTATAAGTCAATCTCAAAGTCTTCTATAAGTCTACTATTATGGAGTGAATTTCAGCAGTCGTGTTATGTTTTTGTGTTGCTAAATTTGCATTCTCCATATCGTGTGTGTGTGTGTGTGTGTGTGTGTGTGTGTGTGTGTGTGTGTGTGTGTGTGTGTGTGTGTGTGTGTGTGTGTGTGAGAGAGAGAGAGAGAGAGACAAGGACATGATTTAATAGCAAGACAAGGTAGCTGACTTGCATATGCAAGTTGGTCCTTTTCATTAATTATAATATTCAACAATCTTGCCAATATAATATTAAGTTGTCCCTCTTGGACAATATACGAAAGATTTTATAGAGTTTAATACAATAATTATGAGATGTATTATTTATTATGAATCTCAGCATATTGATCTTTCCGAGACGGCCGCAAATATTAACACTCCCTCTTGGTCTCAAGGGAAGATCAAAAATAGATATCATAATGTAATCAAAAAATCATTATCATACTAGATTTCATTCTCAATTAATATGGAACCATTAAAGAAAACATAACATAACATAATATATTCATCATGTATTCATACCTGATGTAATCATTGTGATTTAACCATCCTCAAGATGTCCCAACCTTTGTAATAACATCTACTACAAGATGTAGAACATAACTCATAATGTAATCATATGGAAGAAGCATCATAAACATTATCCTCATGATGATGTAAACAATAATCACATATATGTCTCTCTTAAATCTATGTAATCAGAAATAATAGATCTCAATTCTATGTGACAATAGATCTTAAATCTATGTAATCAATAAAGGACAATAGATCTTAAATCTATGTAATCAATAAATAAATCTCAAATATATGTAATAAATAAAGGACAATAGATCTTAATCTATGTTATCAATAAAATAATAGATCTCAAATCTATGTAATCAATAAATAAAACAATTTAAGTATCACTTACATTTTCTCCAAGAGAGGTTTCATCCACCAGCTCTCTAAAAGATAGTCTTCATTCTATCTAAGAGCCTTAACACTCCAATATCAAGGGCCTCAATGCTCAAATATGCTTGAGGCTCAATGCTCAAAGGTGCACGAGCCCCAACACTCAAATATGCATGAGCCTCAATGCTCAAAGGTGCAAGAGCTTCAATGCTCAAATATGCATGAACCTTAACTCTCAAAGGTGCAAGAGCCTCAACACTCAAATATGCACGAGCCTCAATGCTCAAAGGTGCAAGAGCCTCAATGCTCAAATATGCATGAGCCTCAATGCTCAAGAGTATTTCTATTAATAACTATTTCATTTTTTTGTTGAGATTGAACATGTATATATGTATTAGAAATTAGAGCTTATTAAGATTTTAGTTTCAGGTTAATGTTCTGAATTCTAGTTTTCTTTGTGTTCAGATTAGTGTCGATGTCTACATTCATGGATATCTTGTCAATAGAGATATCAACCTATTGACCAAGACTTTCATGAATTTATTTCTAACCTGTTTCAATCTAGATATTACTAATAGACAGAAAAAAATAAAAACAAAACTACCCTTAGCACTCTTTGGTAGGAATTTCACTACTCTGTAGCCCTTATTGTTATAGAATAAGTATATATTGTCCTTTACACATCCATAGATCACTACCATTGTACTTCATTAGTTCCCTTTGACTTCCATTTCATGGTATTTTACGCTTGTGTCCATGAAATAAAATCACTATGCATAATGTCATGGCATGTCCATGTTCTCAAGATAATTACTCTTTCATGTTTGAAAATGACTATTTATGACACTTGTCACACTATGCTACAACATCATATTAACATTTTATAGCTTTTGTTTCCACCAAGCTTCATAGATCTAGCTCTAATGTTCTTTATTATGCTCTATAATTTTTTTATCATTGATGATTGCATTAACATTATCTCTCACTAATCTGATTGCAACTTGCAGAATGCATATTTCTCTCTTTTTTACACTAAACTTTAATAATTTCTCCACTTTAAATAGTTTTCTTTGTTTGTAAGAATTTGACACTATCATATCTATGGTATAATTTACTTCACTATTGAGATGCATTAAAATAGTTTTGAAAATTTTAGTCGCCATTTTAGTGCTCCTGAGCATGTCATTATCTTGTTTGACATGACATTGTTGACAATGTTTTGATCTTTTAACTGAAAGGCACCGTGTACTGCCTCCTCACACCTTTTCTTATGCACTATTTCTCTTAGTGGGGAATCCCTATCTCTTTCATGTATTTGATTGTACTTGCATCTTAATCAAATTATTACCAGGACAACATTGTTCTTTGATCATTCATACCCTTTTCTTGGAAAACTCTTCTCACTATGTTCTCTTGTTGTTTTGACAATGTCTATCATGCAACTTTGATGTTAACTACTTGTACATGGTTTCTCTTTTAGATCCATGCACTTAATCATTGTTTGATATCACTACCATGATGTTTTTGATTGTCTTGATTGACATCTTAACTGTAGCTAAATATTGTAATCATGCAGCAGTATGTCATCCTGTAGCAACAATTATCCTATAGTTGCCTCTTGGTGTCCCTGACTGCTCCATCTTTGTCATTTGACGACATGCTTATGGTTCCAAAACTAGCATTTCCCTTCATCTAATTTCACTATGATTATCCTTTGTTTGTCATTTGTATGATAATGTTGATCATCTGAGAACCTTGTTAGCCATGATAGGGTGACTTCATCACCCATGTCATCATAGTCCCATTGAGTAAATACATGTTTGTAATAGTGAATCATGATGATCTATTGTTATGAATGACATGTGTCTCCCTGATAGGACTATAATGGCATGTTTGATGCATGGATTGTACACCTTCTTGAACATTTCTACAAACACATTTTTAAACATTGCTTGATACATGGAAAGAGAAGATGAAGAATTGATGGTGAGAGACAAAGAATTGGTTCGTCTTAAAGATATAGAATGTTCCAGCGATGAATAAGTACCTGGGACCTTCTGTATCTTTAAGGGGACAATTTCTTCATCGATACCAAGCAAAAATGTAGGGATCTGAGTTCAATAGATGATGATTATGATGAAGAAGATTTGAAAATATTCATTTGATGATGATTATGAAGAAGAATATTTGAAAATGTTCATTTGATGATGATTATGAATAAGATTTGAAAATGTTACACCAATCTAAATTGGATCAATCATCATTTTTAAACCTTCTTCATCAATCACCATCAACCATTTTCCAAGAGAAACACCTTTCTCTATATGAATCTTGGTTTACATTTCCCTATAATTCTGATGCAAAATGATTCCATGAAGTACATCAGGGGTATAATGCATTCAAGCAAAAGGCCATGTAGGTTGCTAAGTCTTTTGTACTAGAAAACACCTTTTGCTTGGTGATGATCCTACGTAGTTCCACATAGACACAACATGTTCCTTAGAAGACTTTTAATCTCACAACAGCTGAGAAACATAAATGTAGGCATCATGGTCACAATTCTTTGGAGACACAACATAATTGAGTTGTATACCCAGACGATGCAATGCAACCACTACTCCTCCAGTTCGAAGTTGATACTGTAGGATCCAAAAACCATCCTTAGCTATGGTTTTTAGACCCTATAGTGTCAACTTAGAACTATAGGAGTAGTGGTTGCATTGTATCATCTGGGTATACCACTCAATTATGTTGTGTCTCCAAAGAATTGTGACCATGATGCCTACATTTATGTTTCTCAGTTGTTGTGTCCTAGGACCCCTTGTGACCCTTTACGACCCCTAAGAATAAATATTAGAGGTCTTAAAGTGTTTTAAGGGGTCATAAGATGCTCCTAGGAGGGGCCATATGAGCTTCCACCGTCACGTGGTTGGCCCTGTTAAGTAGAGAATGTTAAACTATTCTTGAAACAAAGAGAAGCTCAATATTTTAGGGTCCCAGAGACAAAAAAAAAATTGTTTGTTGTCTTTTGTTCACGAAACCATTAAAACTTGTTACACTTCTTCATCTCATCAACACTAGAGGTCTGAAGGAATCAATTATCAGGTATAAGTCTTCAAGGCCTTACTCAGTAGCTAGGACTAAAGATAGCAGAGCTCAAGAGACCATAATAGTTGGTCTCTATCTTTGGTCCATATGATTGAGGAAATATTTTACCTTTTGTTAGCTCATCAAATGCGGTGATCTGAAATAATTTAATAGATAATATTTTAATGTATAATGTAGATTATTTTAGTTTGATGCTACACAAATTTATCTATTTCCCACACTTTTCGACTGCAAAGGCAACGATAAATAAGCATCCACACCCATGGCCTGAGTAATGCAGGCCACAGGAGGAGATGCTTCATTATTGTTGTCCTCGTAGTCGATAACTGCACGAAGTAGATAAATTTGTGTAACGTCAACTTAAATAATATACATTATCATGAAAATATTCTATTAAGTTCTTTCAAATCCTCATATTTGATGAGCTAATGAAAGGTAAACCATTTTGTCAGTAATATGGACCAAAGATGGAGACCAACTATAATGGTCTCTTGAGCTTTGTTATCTTTAGTGTGCTTGTTTGTCTCTTTTTTGATGCACCTGGAAACTATTTTGACGACACTGCTATACTAACAATGGGCTTACCATTGGAAATATCACTGGACAACCATTGGGAAATCTACATTTTTTATGCGTTTTGACGGTGATGCTATACTAACGATGGGTTTACCATCAAAAATGTGACTGGACAACCGTCAGAGATGCTACATGTTCAACACTAGTTTGCGATGACAATACTATACTACTGACGGGTTTTTCATCAAAAATGTCACTAGACAACCATCGGGAAATATACATTTTTGACGCCTGTTTGCGACGACGATGCTATACTAACGACGAGTTTATTTTTGAAAATGTCACTAGACAACCATCGAAGATACTACATTTTTTACAACAGTTTGCGACGATGATGATATACTACCGACGGGTTCGCCGTTGGAAATGTCACTAGAAAAATATTGATGAATCTATATTTTCGATGCCTATTTGCGACAATGATGCTATACTAACAATGGGTTTACCATCAGAAATTTCACCAGACAACCGTCAGAGATGCTACATTTTCGACACCAGTTTTTGACGGTGATGCTATACTACCACTGGGTTCATCGTTAGAAATGTTATTGGACAACTTGTTGGGTATTTTTTAGGTTTTTTGAGATGTATCAAAAAAATTTCCTTCATGTCAAATAGTTGTGCCTCTGCATATAGTAGTTTCTATGTTCCTTCAAAATTTCTAAAAATGTATGTGTCTCAAGGAAATATTGCTTTGAAAATGTCTGAAGAACATAAACCCTAGATCTTATTTGTATTTGGTAGGGTTTTTATCTTCTAAAAATTGACGAGTCATGCCCTATTTCTTATGTTTTCAAGTTGACATTCATAATCACCCATTTTATGCACATGTTTCTTTTATTTCCCTTGAGTCTCTAAATCTCGTAATGATCAGCGGTTAGTTCTGATTATTAAGCGACCTGGTGAAAAGGCTTTCTCTAAGTCTCATGAAGTTGGTGGTTAAGTCATAATGTTCACCAATCTAGCGAAGCAGCTATCTCCAAATATCCTTAGAATCGACGGTTAGCTCCAAGTATTAAGTGACCTGGAGAAAAGGCTTTCTCTGAATATCGTAAAGATCACGGTCAAGTATATAACATCTGGAGATTGAGTGACAAAGTAAAACACTTAATGATGATGTTATTTCACTGAATCTCATGAAGTAGTGGCTATGTCTTTTAATATCTAGAGATCAATCATGGATCGTCGATGCTACTAAGGATCAAAGGCTATCACTGGATCTCATGAGTTAATTCGAGTTAAGCTAAGTATTCAGCGATTTAGAGAAATCCTTCATCTCTGAATCTCATAATTAAATTATGGTTACAACTTCTATTCAGAGATTACAATAACTATGGTGGTTGCTCAATCTCAAAACATGACTAGGGTTAGGAAAAATATTATGAGATTAAGCAGTGACCGTTGATTATATTTTAGATGTGTGGCTATCGCTGATTCTCCAAATAAACTAAGCTAAGTAGAAAGAATTCAGCGATCATGAGATACAGGGCTAAGATTTGACTAGATGCTGACACATGTTTTAGAGGTTCACAAGATGGGTGGTGTGCGCTCAATCTCCTGATTTAATCAAACCTATTTGAAACATTTAGCGATTCAGAGAAAGGAAGTTTCAAGGTTATTCCTAGATCTCATCATATTGATAGTTAATAAAGAAACATGCATCAATTAAGAGATCCTTTAGTCGCTTAATCTCATAATATGATCATAGTTGTCACTAACATCTAGAGATTGGGAAGAGATAGTTAAAGTTAGTAATGAAAAGCCTTGTAGTTGGATCTTGTGAAGAAACTATGGTTAGAGCTCCCATTCAAAGATTATGATATATGTGGTAGTCACTCAATCTCGAGATAGACCCTGGTGTTAGTCAGGCATTCAACGACCTAGAGAAGAGCCTTATCTCTAAATCTCAAGATAAAACCATAGTCAATCCAAGAATGGTGAGAGTCTGAGAAACTTTTTGTCATGTGATCTCTAAGTAATGAATAGTTAGAGTCTTAGGTGATGAGAAAAAATAGGAGATCCTGACAGGGTAAAGTACTCCGCTGAGGTGGAAAAAGTGAGGTTTCTAGAAAATCAACTTTCATCCGGGATTTTTTAACAAAATTTGAGGTTTTTTGTGATTTTAAAAAATCAAAAAAGTACAATGATGGCCTTCTTCCACTCTCTTTTCAAAATTGAATTGCATGTCAGTCTTGTACGCCATGGATAGCTCATAATTAAACTTGATACATGGAGAGTGAATGCTGAGGTGATTGGACAATGATATTCTAAGATCTTGATGAGCTAGTTGCATTTATTGATGAATGTTATATAATCACATCACTTCTATATTTTGCTTACCAAAAAATTCAAAGAAGTGTGATAATAAATTGAGAAGTCACAAAGATTTTTTAAGAAGAGCTTTTTCAAAAAGAAAGCCTTGAAGAAGCAGCAAAAATGAGTCAACCAGAGTCTAGCAAGGCTTCAGCCAATGAAGGGATTAAAGATACAAGAGAAGAGCATAAAGTGAAGCAAAATTTATCAGATGAAATCATCGCATTGCTCCCTAGGTCCACTCAGAATAAAAAGGTTAGCGATGAGATCTTCTCTAACTACATGGAAAATTATAGGGACCCTATTACTCCAAATTGTTCTGGTTATCATCTCTTCAATTACTTCTATAGTAATAGAGTTAGGCAAATGCCTATCTGTAATGCTTGGAAATTGGGTTTTGGGAAGTCAATTGTCCCATACATGTTTTGAGATGTTTATTTGCTTGTAGAGATGGCTAGGGTCTATGGTCCAGTATCAAGAACCATCAGGAAGAAAGATATGTCTGCCTTAGTGTCTTTAGATAGAAGTTCCTTCATAAAGGCCTTTGGTATTTACTATTATATGTCTATAGAGATTGATTTGGGTAAAGAGAGAGAAAGATATAAGAAAGAAATCAATCTAGTCATTAATTCCCAAATTTATGCCAAAAATAGGGAAGTATGTAGCTCCCTTACTCAGTCATATGAATGCACCTTATGAGTTCAAGGATTTGCATTTATACATGAAATATTTGGCATACAGGTTGTGCAGAGTGTTAGGGTTAGATGGGGATGTTGAAAGAAAGCCTATAGATCTCCTAATGATCATCTTGGATATACAAAACTCCCATGTCAATATTTATTATGATTATATTTAGTATGTGATTGACCAAATCCATGAGGGTCTCATGAGTATGCAAAAGACAAAGCAACCCCATTTTATGCATTATTCTCTATTGATGCATCTGATCTTGTTCCATAATGTTAATGATTTTGATACACAAATTTTGACACCTAAAACACTCATTAATGGCCAGCCAAATCCTGTATAGTTATGGATTAGGGTTTGGAACTACACTTCTAATGAGCATAAATTCAGTAGTTTTCAGAACTAGATTGTTCACCTAATTTTAAATCTGCTTGGTGTAAATATTACCAGATTGTCTGTCAAGGTGTTAAGGCTTCTAAGGCCTTGTGAGTATGTGGATAAGTGGCCTCAAGATCATAATTGGGGTGATTCCTCTTTTGGGTATACTTTTACTTTGATTAGGGTATATGGATGTCCTCAGCCTCCACATGTACTCCCAAAATATGTTCCTCCAAGGGTTGCACTCAAAATTCATTTGGAAGCTAGTGTGGATAAACAAAGAGAATCTGACTCCTCACAGAAAGGGACTTTTACACCAAGACAATTCAAACTCTATAATTTTTTTATTGGGAAGAAAGATTTGGATGTGATTAACAAGTGGTTGAATCAATACAAGATGGGTACTACCTAATACAGGTATGTAGACTCATAGGATTTCATCAAAAATATGAAGAAATTGTTGATTCCAAGTATTAGCACTATCTGAGAACATGAAGGTTGTGATGAAGAGGATATCATCATAAATGTAATTGATGAACATGAAATAGAGAAAAGAAATGGGAAATTTTGGGACTTAATGGATTTATAAGTGCAACTGAAGAAGGCAAGGATTACATTTGGAGGATACTTCCCTAGTCTACCTGTATAGTCATAAAATGGAAGCACTTCCATTTTGGACTGGTTTAGCCCTCCGAGTAAGTGGTTTGGGGTCATGTCAAGCACCTTGAATGGGTCTCTGACTTAGATCTAGATTTTACCCCTATTCTGCCCCCTTTTCCACTTCTCTCTGACCTATTTTTGGCACCCTGATTTGCAAATCTGAGTTCCTTGACCTCAGGGTCAAGGTCAACCTTATGAGTCAAGGCTGACCTCAACCTTGACCTAGGTCAGGGTTGAACTTGACCCTGACCCAGGGTCCAAATTTTAGGTTTTCGGATGTCGGGCTTCAGAAAGATTTAATTCCCGCTTTCGGGTCGACTATTTCGGTCTTCAAGGCAATGAATCTTGAAATTATATTTAATATAGGTCCACTTCTAAGGGTATGGGTCTAATTTGAATTTAATTCTCCTATGTAGGCATGTCTAGAAGATTGTGCCCTAGATTGGTATATAAGGAAGCCTTCTCCTCTCATTTTCTCTAAGACAAAAGATGCAAGAAGCATTTTCATCCACAAAAACTCTATGCATGATCTATTGAAGAACGCATCTAATCTCAAGAATTCAAGCATTCATAGACATTCAATCATTCAATTCATCAAGGAGCTCTATTGGTATCCATTAAAGGATTCTAGCTCTATGGAGCCCTCTTGTTGAAGATTTCTCCATCCACATCCATGTAAGCCTCTTCCTATTCCAAGATCCATTCAAGATTGGTGTTTAATATCTACAAGCAATTGATTTGAGACATCCTACATCCTACATTCTACATTCTACATTCTACATTCATTTGGTGCATACATACTTGTGGATCCAAGGATTCAAATCCACCACAAGGGTTTCTATACAAGCAAGGTGAATTGGTTTATTTGCTTTGTTTATTTATGCAATTTCAATTATACTTTAAGGTTAATTCCAAAACTAGGGTTTGACCAAGTCAAACCCATTCCCCCAAAAATCAAACCATTTTTATTGTAGGTACAAGTTTGGGATAGATGATTCAAGTGCAGATCCAGATACCCTTTTTGGTAGACTTTCAGGATTTGAAAACCAATTTTCTGTCGAACTCTGCAGGTCAAGTTTGACTTTCTATTTTGGGTCAGGATCGACTTTCTATTCTAGGTCAGGATCAAATTTCAATTTTGGGTCAAGATTGACTTTCTATTTTGGGTCAAAATTGACCTGAGCCAGATCTGGAAAAGATTTTTGGGTTTTCTCTGTCTCTGTGTTTCTATGCCCGATCTGGTTGCAGAACTTCCAAAAACTCAATGCAAACATCTGAAAATAGAATTCTTCAGATCTATTATATTTTGAGGTTAGTACATGTCTTTAGTTCATTTAAATTAAGGTCTTAATCAATTCAAATCTATTATATTCTTCATCCATTATTCAGGATTGTAATACTTTCTTCTTATTTATGATCGATTGATGCATTTGTGCATTAACCATTTTCTTATGGTTGATCAAAGTGGATCTTTCCTTTGTGAAATTTGGGGCTAGAAAGGGGATCTAATCTTCTCCTAAATACTATCAAAATCAACACCATATTATCCTTTACATCCTTTCTTTCTATTCATTCATACATTACATATTTTATGTATTACATTTTGGTGAACCTGCTATAGACAACTCTTTCTTTTTGGTGTTAGATTTACATTTCATGCTAGATCTTTCATGTATATTAGATTAGCCTTATTTTATGTTATTTCATTTACATTTTCTTAGTTTAGTTCATTTACATTGCATTGGTGTATGAGCTTTACTACCTCTAGTCCTACCTATAATATTCAAGTTAGAAGAAGTCGCAGACTTATGGGTTCCTTTGATCCTGAGTCTTCCTCTCCTTTCCTTAGGATCCCGGATGATAGATTGATCACTTATGATTCCAATCCTTCTATGGAGCATAACTCTTCTCACTCATCTCATGATCAGGATGATTCTTTAAGACTTCCTCCTGAACGAGTCCAAAAACTATCAACTAAACTTGATAAAATGGGAAACTGTCTTATTCAAGAAAACCATAATCAAGATTCTATTCAAGATATAGAGGCTCTTAATAAAGTCCTTCATGATAGTGATCAAGGTGTTAATCTCTTGCATGGTATTACTCATCTTGTACATTTAAATGTTAAAATTTTAGTTAAAGAGGCTCAAGATTTAGGATTTACTCCTCCTGTCACTAGTGTGGAACCTTCTTCTATTCCTTTACCTAGTAATCCTACTTACACTCCTCCTTTAGTGACTACATCTCTTACATTTTCTAATCCTCTAGCTTCGAATCTTCCACTTCCATCTATTCTTGTGAGTGTTCCACTGGTGTCTTTACCTACCTCACAGCCTTCATATCATAATGTGCCTTTTACCTATTCCAACCCTCTTGCAACCATGGTTCCAAGAATTCCACTAGTTGTGTCTTCTATTCTTTCCACTTCACACACTTTTCCTAGTGTTCCTAATGTTTCTATGCCACCTATTTCTTCTAATGATTCCAAAATCATTAGTTTGGCTCAAACTGTGTCCTCTTTACAACACCAACTTGCATCTTTAACCCAATCCAAGTTTAGCATTCCTACATGTGACATGGGTAGTCCTCTATCCTTAGACATTATTCATGCTCATGTCCCTCAATAAGTTGATATGCCCTGTCTTGAGAATTACAATGGTAAGGGAGATCTTGTCACTCATGTTAAGACATTTCAAATCCTTTGTAGCGACTATGCTCATGACCATAGGATTTTGGCTAAGCTGTTTGCTAGGAATTTTTGTGATAAGGCCTTACAAGGGTATTTTTCCTTGCCTCCTTATTCTATCGATTCTTTTCCAAAACTTGCTAATACCTTTATTCAACAGTTCCAAAATAACATTGGTCCGTAAGTTTCCTTAACAGATTTAATGCATTGTAAATAGAATACTAAGGAAAAATTGACTAACTTTATTGGTAGATTTAAGAATTTGTATGCTCAGATTTCTTATCATGTTCCTGATATTGATATTCATCATATATTTATTTCAAATTTCCAAAAGGATATTAGAGATAAGGTTCTACTTACTGAATTTACCTCTTTTCAACAACTTTGTGTAGTGCTTCATCATTATCAATTACAAGTGAGTCAATTTGAGAGCAACACTCCAATGGCTCTTGTTCCAGTTGATGATAGTGATGCTTCTCCTAATCCTAAAAAGTTTAAGAAACCTAAGAACTATGTCAAGATAAATAAACAGGCGAATGTAGTTGCTAATCAAGTTGTTGTTGCATCCCACAATGCCACTTCTGCATTTACTGCTTTTGATTTAAATCGTACGTTTACTCCTCTTTCTGAATCTTTACACTCTATTACTAGAGTAAATTTTTGACTACTAATATGATTAATTTTCCTCCTATTCAACTTCTTCTCCCTACTACGATGACATCCAATTTTGATCTTAAAGCCTTTTGTCAATATCATTATTAGCATGGTCATGATACTAAGAAGTGTTATTCTCTAAATCATAAGGTTCAAGATTTAATTGATTCTAATCCTCTATCTGTTGATAATTTTGATGGTAGTGGGAACAAATATATCTCTCCTCCTAATCAAAACCTCCAAATCTATATGAATCCTTTGCCTACACATGATAGTATTACTATTATTTAGCCATCTTCTGTGGATATTGTTTATGATTCAAAGATGGATGATCTCAACCATATTGTTAACCATGTGGAGTGCATTGTTTCATCTCAACCTACTATTCAAGATCCTTCGCCTCCACCTCAACTTCAAATTTCACCTCAACCTACCTCAACCTCAATCTAAACCTTCAAAACAACCTAAGGATAAACGACCTCGGGAACTCTCCATCACCTTTGATGATTCTAAGACCATTAAAGCTCATGATGGTCCCCTTTACATTTATGCTAGGATTTCTAAGATACCTACTCATGGTTATCTTGTTGATCCCACATCCTTAGTCAATGTCATCACTGAAGAAAATCTTTTTATGAAGACCTTGCAATGTGATTGTTATGATACATATGATGTGTGGATTCAAACTTGTAATGGTTTTATCTATCCATAATTTGGTTCTATTACCTTACCTATTGAAATTTGTGGTAAAATTATAGACACTACCTTCATTGTTGTTCCTACTTCTGATCAGTTTCAATACAAATTTGGTTTGCCTTGGTTAACTGCCATGCATGTCGTTGCTTCTCCTATCCATAAGTGTATTAAGTTCATTCATAATGGAGAAGTTAAAATGATTAATCATAGTTTGTATCAACCTTATAGGCCTAGGGATTGTGCTACCCTTGACTTATTTTGGCATTCATTACCTAATTCATGTTCTTCTTGACCTGATAACCTTTTTTGTTCATATCAAGCCTATAAACATCGCAAGATTCTTGAGTTAAGCATGCCTCAGATTGATCTTAACTGTGGTATTTTGCCTACGCCTTCTATACCTCCTTTATCCATTACTTATAGTTATATTAATCAAGCTCCTAGTATCACTTTTCAACCTACTGAGAGTCCTACTAATCCTCCTATAGAACCTGTGAAGGAACCGGTTGTTGTTCCTCCTAGTTCTCAACATATTTCAAACAAGACAAAACGTAACAAATCTTCCAATGAATTTCGTAAGAAGCATTGGGCTAACACTAGGGCTCGTGCCTCTATTCTTCAAAATTCTTTACCTTCTTTTGACCAGCCTATGCCTGATGTGTTGGAGGAAGTCGATGTTCATAATGATGTTAAGATGAATGATTATGATGATTCTATTCACATCTTAGATTCTATTTTGATTAATCTTGATGAGGAAGATACTCTTGATGATCCTATTGATGCTAATGATGAATATGAGACTATTGATCTTGATACTGATTTACCTCATATGCTTTCCACACAACTGATAATTACACCTAGTATCAAACATAGCGATTCTTAAGAGGATCCTTGTTTGGAACTGGCTATTATTCCTATTGTGTTGGATATAGTCCCTCTTGCGATTTTCCCACCTTCCCTAAATGATATACACTGGGATAGGGAGAGTAGGGGATGCGCTTGATTGGCTTGTCCTTCATGGTAGTCTTTTATGCGGTTTCCTATTGTATTATGCTTCTCCTGTAATGTGTTTTCTAAATGTTTGTTAGATTCTTTTATACAACCCTTGTTACTTTGTTGGTGCAAGGTGATAAAGGAATCAAACCTATTGTACAATTCTTATATATGTATCTCTATTCTTCTATATATTGTTTCATGGTATGTTGTACCTGTGCTATTGTTCATAAATGTTTTCCTTGTGTAGTTCGCTTGAATTTGTGACATGGTAGCACTGATTCTTTTTGGTCTCCATGATGTGGTTCGAAAAGACTCTTCTTTGTAACTCTTACATTTTCTTTCCTCCATCGTGATTGTAGTTCTACTTTCTTTGGGGAATGATGTCAATTCATTTGCAATAATATATATATATATATGATCATACTGACTCCACAGTAGGTAGATCCCTTCTATGTTCTCTGTATATTTATGTGGTATTTCCCTTGATTTGTCTTCGCTTGGGGGTATCTCGTAGTGGAAACATAATTAGTGGAGTTGTTTATGTTTCTGTTAAATTCATTGCTCATGTTAAAGTGTTAGCAATGACTTTAACATGGGGGCATACGCTCTACTCACCTTTTTGCACACATGCACTTTAAAAATATTTTCAAAACTTAAAACTTTTCTCCCTTTACGAATTAGAGACTAATCCTTAAAGCATGGATTTTTACCTTATAGGATCTCTTGATCCCTCCAGTTTCAATTTACAATGTTTTGATCCCTTAAGGATGAAAGGTGTCCTTAAGACTAGATCTTTCTATATGTTGACTTTGCTCTTTTGGAGTAGAATATTCCTAAGGGTAAAACCTTGATGGGTTGACTATTTATTACCCACAATCACTATGCGGTTCAACTCCATCTTTCCAATTGCACTTTTTCCTTGTGTGATTTACAACGGGACATAGGTTCTCATTGGGCGAGGTAATCACGCCCTCTCTATCTTTCTCTTTAACTGGTGATGTCTCTCTTATCATGAAATTAGGTTTGATAAAAAATTAAGTCCCTGGGGGCTTGAGGATTCCTTTGTCCCTTTTGATTTCAATAAGATTATTTTTTCTTTATGATCTCCTTTACAAAGAGTTTGCATCGAGTTTGTACTCTTGCTAAAGTGGGGGCTAAATGTATAGTCATAAAATGGAAGCACTTCCATTTTAGACTGGTTATCCCTTTGAGTAAGTGGTTTGGGGTCATGTCAAGCACCTTGAATGGGTTCCTAACTTGGATCTAGCTTTTACCCCTATTTTGCACCCTTTTCCACTTCTCTTCGACCTATTTCTAGCACCCTGATATGTAAATATGAGTTCATTGACCTCAGGGTCAAGTTCGACCTTCTGGGTCAAGGTTGACCTCAACCCTAACCTAGGTCAAGGTCGACCTCAGCCCTGACCTAGGTTAGGGTCGACCTTGACCCTGACCCAGGGTACAAATCTTAGGTTTGCAGGGTTTCCGAATGTCGGGCTTCGGAAAGATTTAATTCTCGCTTCCAGGCCGGTTGTTTCGGTCTTCGAGGCAATGACTCTTGAAATTATATTTAATATAGGTCCAATTATAAGGGCATAGGTCTAATTTAAATTTAATTCTCCTATGTAAGCCTCTCTAGAAGATTGTGCCCTAGATTGGTATATAAGGAAGTCTTCTCCTCTCATTTTCTCTAAGACAAAAGACACAAGAAGCAATTTCATCCACAAAAAATCTATGCATGATCTATTGAAGCAAGAATCTACTCTCAAGAATTAAAGAATTCAAAGACATTCAAGAATTCAATTCATCAAGGAGATCCATTGGTAGCCATTGAAGGATTTAATCTCTATGGAGCCCTCTTGTTGAAGATTTCTCCATCCACATCCATGCAAGCCTCTTCCTATTCCAAGATCCATTCAAGATTGGTGTTGAAGATCTACAAGAAATTTATTTGAGACATCCTACATCCTACACTCTACATTATACATTCATTTGGTGCATACATACTTGTGGATCCAAGGATTCGAATCCGCTACAAGGGTTTATATACAAGCAAGGTGAATTGGTTTATTTGCTTTGTTTATTTATGCAATTTCAATTATACTTTGAGGTTAATTCCAAAATTGGGGTTTGACCAAGAAAAACCCCTCCCCCCAAAAAAAAATCAAACCATTTTTCTTGCAGGTACATATTCAGGACAGTAGATTCAAGTGCAGATCTGGATACCCTTTTCAATAGACTTTCGGGATTCAGAAACAAATTTTCCATCGGACTGTGCAGGTCAAGGTTGACTTTCTGTTCTGGGTCAAGATCAACTTTCTATTTTGGGTTAGGATCAACTTTTTGTCAAAATTTACCTGAGCCAAATCTAGAAAATATTTCTTGGTTTTTTCCATCTCTGTGTTTCTATGCCCAATCCGATTACAGAACTTCTGAAAACTCAATGCAAACATCCTAAAACAGAATTCTTCAGATCTGCTATATTTTGAGGTTAGTACACATCTTCAATTCATTTCAATCAAGGTCTTAATCAATTCAAATCTATTATATTCTTCATCCATTATTCAGGATTGTAAGACTTTCTTATTTTTTCTTATTTCTGATTGATTGATGCATTTGTGCATTAACCATTTTCTTATGGTTGATCAAATTGGATCTTTCCTCTATAAAATTTGGGGCTAGGAAGGGGATCTTATATTCTCCTCAATACTATCAATATCAACACCATATTATCCTTTACATAATTTCTTTCTATTCATTCATACATTACATATTTTATATATTACACTACCTTACATGTCCAAGATCACTAGAATGGTTGACATGTATGGCACTCTTTACATTCAACTTGCAAATCAGTTGGAGGAGAAGCTGGAAGTGCCTAGAGAGTATTCATCCTCTAAGTATGGAAAGGATAGTGAGGGACCTTATGAACAACATAGCCCTCCCCATATGACTGAGCCACCTAGTTTTGAGAAGAGGCCAGAGATTCCTGACACAGAGGTAACAAGTGAGCCTCCTCAGAAGAGGCAAAGAACAGAAGAGGATGAATCCTCTAAGTTAAAATAGCATGAAAAGAAAAATAACAGAGTAGTTTCTCTGGTCACTAGTGATAGGCATTACCATCACCAATTAAGAAAAAGCATCAAAGCGGGAAAGATGAAGCAGAGCCAAGAAGAAATTGAATTACCCCTCCAATTGTGTAGAGATGAGAGGGAGTTATACCAGGATGAACTTTTGAGTGATGATGACTTCATCAAAAGTGACAAGTTTAAGAATTTTCTGATTTGGAGAAAGCAACAAGAAATAGGTAGTCAATTGCAAATTACAGAGGGTAGTACACCGGGGGATAAAGCCTTGCAAGCTCTAAAAGCCTATGATCCTAGCTCAGAAAGTATTACAGTGGAGGAGGCCAAGCAATTGGTAAAGTCTAGTAGGATGTTGCTTGTACCAGGGTGGGATCTAGCATCAACATTTATCATAGATCAAATAAGGAGGCAACCAGAGGCTCAATTATCTTCCGAGACTCAAATAGGAGATATGATTAGAGGTTGTGGCTAAGACCTTAGATATCAAACTCTCAAACTCTTGCCATGTGGTCCTTAGCTCTAAAGAAACAAAAGCCTTCCTTAGTAAATGTGGCAGAGAAGATGGATGAGGATAAGATTATTTGGACAGTACATAATACATATGACTTATAAGTCTCTAAAGTTGTCACACATTTTTCCCATTGAAATGAGGCCAAGACAGAGCAATTGTCCAAGATATATGGAAGGATTTTTGATGAAGTAATTACCTTGGCCAAAGACAGGGAGAAGGGCCTGATGAAAATCAAAGTACTAGAGGAACAATTGGAGGACATAAGGATAAAATTGGAAGAAGCATCTAAAGTTGTTCCCCCTCCTATTCAATAAATTGAAGTTTTTATGCCTTTTTTCACTAAGGAGCCCGCTCAGTCAGCTAGGAAATCTGACAAGGACAAGAATGAGGTTTCCCTCATTGCCTTGATCAATATTTTGCAACATAGAATTGATGTAATAAAAGGCAAATTGGATGTAGTCCACAAGTCTTACAATAAGTTGCATGATATTGACAAGGATGTAAAAGATGTAATAAATGTTGATGACAATTATTCAATTGTGTATTGTCATTGATGTTTACACAAATATAGTGATGTTACACAAATGTCTATACCCAAACCGAGCACCGTTAGTGTATTCCAAGCTATCTCGAGCATTGAAGAAGACCAAAGTTATTTTAAGTTATAACCGAGTTCACTCTAGCATTACAATATTGGTTGGGCATTGAAGGATTTTAGTATTAACTGAGTTATGCTTTTAGTGACAATCGACTAACAACAGTTTATATTTTATGGTTAATTGGTTATATGAAGCCGACAAACTTAAGTTTTATTGATTATTTAAAAGGTTATTTAGGTTGACTTGACAAGGCTTATCATATATATAAGTTAAATTTTGGATTGAATGAGTGAGAGATGTATGTGTTTATGACATGAAGTGTGGAGGCGAAATCAGATGGAATTCTGATTGAGAACAAAACATACAGAGTTGCAACTGAATATCCGATTAATGAGGATTAAGTTTTATAAGCCAGATTAGAGATCTAAATCAGCAAAGACAGTTGCTTCAACAAACAGATCAATCCAAAGATAGTTTCTTCGACAAACAAGCCAATCCATTGTTACTCTCTAACAATTATAGTAGTGATCTAAATCTCTTAATAGATTAGACTTTACAGTCCTTTGTAAATCCTCTCACAAGATGAAATTTATACATTGAAGTATTTGAAGACCTCTAACAAGGCCACTCCTTACAGGGTGATTAAATCCTCTAACAGGTTCACACCTAACAGTGTGTTATTGTAACCTTTAACAGGGTTGGCTCGTAACAGAGCTCACTTTAGAAGAGTGAAAAATAGTGACTAGCTGCACTTGGTGGTTTTTCCCATATTAGGTTTCCACGTTAAATCTTGGTGTTATCTGTGTACATGTTATTTTCTTTATGGTTTATGTTTCTTCAATTAATCACTAAAAGATAATCACAGTTAATATCTTAAGATTTGCTATGTTAACCGAGTGACAGTAGAATATCTGTGTTAACTGAGAAACAATGATAAAAAAATTTAAGACATCTAAGGGACTTGGATTTGTTATTGTGGTAACTGATTCACCCCTCCCCTCTCACTTACTTAACTCATTTCCAAAAAATGGTATCAGAGTTGTTGGTGCTTTCAGGAAAGGTTTAAAGGCCTAAGCTAAAGATCGGAGATGTATTACAAAAGGGAGATCCCTAAGCTTAACAAAGACAACTTCACTACATGGCAAGATTTGATGAGGCTACATCTATCTACTATTGGAGACACTAGTTTTCAATTCCTAGATCACAATTATGTGGAACCGTCGAGACCTATGTCTGTGGAACAGATGATGGACATGAAGAATTATAACATAATGATGATTGATATAGCTTCTTCACTCAACTATGCCGAATTTGAAGAAGTCAGGGACTACCCTATTACTATGATATGTGGAAGAAACTACATGATATACATGGAGGAGATGAAAATGTAAAGAGAGCCAAAGCAGAAATTCTTAGAGGTCAGTTTGATTAGATGAAAAAGAAAAGGAGAAAACATTACAAAATACAGTGAACAAATTAAGAAAAGTGTCAGTGAAATCAGAGCTATCGGTGGAACAATTAAAGACAAAATAGTGGTTAGTAAGGTATTGAGAACTTTTATTCCTATATATGCTATTAGAGTTTCAGCTATTCAAGAGATGAGGTATAGTAATGATATAACTCTAGATGCATTGGTTGGAAGGCTTACAGCTTTTGAGTTGGATAACTTTGACAATTACTCTCCTAATCCTAGCAATTTTGAGTCTACATTCAAAGATAAATTAAACCTTGGTAAGATGAAAGGAAAAAAGATTGACAATGATAGTGATGATGATTTTGATGATGAATATCTGGAAATCATTGAAGCATTACTTGCAAAGAGAGCTGCCAAAGGAAAGTACAAAGGAAGAATACCATCGATTTTCTTTTCATGTAATGAGGTTGGTCACATTGCTGCTAAGTGTCCGAACAAAGAAGATAAGGATGAGATAAAGTTCAACAAGTACAAAGGCAAGAAAGATTTCAAGAGTTACAAAAGCTACAAGGACAAAGGTAAGAAATCTTGTTATATTGCAAAAGACTCTGATAGTGATGAAGATAAAGATGAAATGGTGTACATTGCTATTAAGGATGAGCCAGATAATGAAGATAATGAAAAGACTACCCTTTACTCTTGTATTAGCAGGAATGACACTTGGATAATTGATAGTGGTTGTTCTCACCACATGACTGGTGATAAAACCAAATTTGAACATCTTGAGCACTATGATGGTGGGAGTGTCAGTTTTGGGAATGATGAACCCTGCTATGTGAAAGGTAAAGGTTGTATCGCTCTAACTGAAGGAATCAAATGTGATAATGCTTATTAGGTTGAAGGACTAAGGCATAATCTACTAAGTGTGGCATAGTTGAATAAAATTGGTTTCAAGGTAGAATTCATGAATGGTAATGAAAAGCTCCTGGATGGTAAAGGAAACCTAGTTGGAACTGGTAGGAAAACAAAAGGTAATCTCTTTTATCTTGATCTCAATGAAAGTTCATGTTTTATTGCACAAGTAGAAGAAAGATAGTTATGGCATAAAAGGCTATGTCATGTGAATTTTGATAACCTGATCAACATAAGAAAGAACAAAAGAGTAAGAGGTATTCCTATTTTGAAGAAACCTGAACTAGCAATATGCAAACAATGTCAAATTGGGAAGATGGGAAAGACTAGTTTCAAGAGCAAGAATTACCATACAGAAGAAGTCTTGGAGTTAGTGCATACTGATTTGTGTGGACCAATTGGAACAATGAGTTACACAGGTGAGAAGTATTTCATTATATTTGTTGATGACCATTCCAGAATGATGACTCTTATGTTTCTCAAAGAAAAATCAGAAGCTTTTCAGAAGTTTAAGTGGTACCTTGCCAGAGTTGAGAAAGAAATAGGAAAGAAACTTAAATGCTTAAGATTTGACAGAGGATGTGAACCATTTCTAATGATTTCAATGAATTCTACAATGAAAGAGGAATCAAAAGACAAGTATCTACTCCAGGTACACCACAACAGAATGATATAGCAAAAAAAAGGAACATATCCATTATGGATTGTGCTAGAACCTTGATGATTGAAAAGAATGTTGCTACCAAATACTGGAAGGAAGCCATCAACACTGCAATTCACACCTTGAATAGATTTCAATTAAAGAAAGGTACTGAGAAGACACCTTTTGAATTATGGTATGACTATAAACCTAATGTTCATTATTTCAAAGTATTTGGAAGTAAATGTTACATCTTGAAGGAAGAAAGAAATGGAAAATTTGATGTAAAAGGTGATGAAGGTATATTCCTAGGCTACTCCTGTAAAATCAAAACATATAAATGTTTGAATCTTACTACTCATAAAGTCATAGAAAGTATGCATGTAAAGATTGATGAGTTTGCAGAGAGAAGTGAAGAACAGAGTAGTAAAGAGGCTGAAGACTACAAAAACCTTGTGTATTATGAATATGATACTATACCTAAGACACATGTAATGGTGATTAGACAACAATCATGTCAACCATTGAATTCATCAGCACAAATCTTGTTGCAACTTGTGCAACCCGGGCTGCTAATTGAAGAAACTGAGTCTCAAATTGAAGAAACTAAGTCATAGGTAGAGGGAACCGAGTTGCAGGCAGAGGCACCCGAGTCACACATAGAAGCACCTGAGTCTCAGACAGTGGAACCCGAGTATCAGACAGAAGAACAAAATAGAATATTTGAGCATGGTGAACCTAGTGGATCAAGTCCAGAATCAAAGAGGAAGGAACCTATACTTGCAAAATATGTCAGTAGGCATCATGCGCCTAAGAAAATAATTGGAGATTAGACAGAAGGTGTAATGACAAGGAACAAAATTAAAGGTACATGTTTGCTTAGTGAAATTGACCCTAGATCTATTAAAGATGCATTGAATGATAAAATTTGGATAGAAGCAATGAATGAAGAGATTGAGTAGATAGAAAAGAACAAAACATGGACTCTTGTACCTAGACCAAGAGACAAGAATGTGATTTGTACTAAGTGGGTTTTCAAAAACAAGATGAATGAAAAAGGTGAAGTTTCCAGAAATAAAGCAAGATTAGTATGTAAAGGATATGCTCAAGAAGAGGGTATTGATTATGGAGAAACTTTTACTCCTATTACAAGACTTGAAGGAGTCATAATTCTTCTGGCATATGATACACACAAAAGATACAAGGTATATCAAATTGATGTAAAATCTGCATTCTTGAATGGAACTCTAGAAGAAGAAGTTTATATTGAGCAACCTGAAGGTTTTGTAGATCCTAACAAAAGGAATATGATTTAAAAATTGCACAAATCCTTGTATGGACTAAAGAAATCTCTGAGATCCTAGTATGAAATATTGCATGGTTAATTGATAAGTATTGGATTTCAGAGAACTAATGACAATAGTAGCTTGTATATCAAAGAAGGACCTCAGAACAAGATACTATAAGTAGAGATATTTGTTGATGATATACTGTTTACTAGATATAATGATTTATGCAAAGCATTCTCCGAAGCTATGAGTAAAGAATTTGAGATGTCTATGTTTGGTGAAATCAAATACTTTGTTAGTTTAAAATTTTATCAGATGAAGGATGGTATCTACATTACCCAGTCTAAATACATCAAAGAGATACTAAAGAAATTTGGAATGGAAGATTCCAAACTAGTTGGGACTCCTATGCCTACTGGACATAAGTTGTCTAAGGATGATGATTCAAAAGAGGTAAATCAGACTACCTACAGATCCATGATTGGTAAACTTCAATATGTTGTCCACGCTAGACCTGATATTGCATTAGAAGTTGGTATTGTTGCAAGGTTTTCAGTTAATCCTAGAGAGAATTATTTGATGGCTATCAAAAGGATTCTGGGATATCTTAAGGGTACTGAAGAGTATGGATTATGGTATAAGAAATGAGGAAACTTTGATTTGAAGGCTTTTACTAATGTTGGTCGGGTAGGAAGTGTTGATGAAAAGAAGAGAACAAGTGGTGGAGCATTATTCCTTGGTAAGAGATTAGTCTCTTGGACCAGCAAGAAACATAATTGCATTTCTCAGTCTACAGCAGAGGCAAAATATGTTGCTGCAACAGTGAATTTTTCAAATATCATATGGTTCAAAAAAATGTTGTCAGGTATGAAGGAGGAAATCAAAGAACCAGTTATAATCTTCTATGACAACACTAGAGCTATTAACATTTCAAAGAACCCTATGATGCATACTAAGACTAAACATATTGCCATAAAGTATCATTTCTTGAGAGAATTGGTTCAGGAAAAGGAAGTAAGGTTGGAATATGTGAATACTAAAGAACAAATTACAGACATATTCACAAAAATGTTACCTAAGGATGCATTCTTGTATCTTAGAGGAAAACTAGGGGTGATTCCCCTAACTAAGGATCACTAATGGACAGATTAGTGATGCATCAACCAAGCTACATAACATATTTAACATGTTGATGCATATATTCAGAGCTCATTGCATATGAATTAGTACAAACAAGTACATTACATCTTCATTGGATGTGTATTGGATGGTGTCTTTAGCATTGGTTGTCAAAGAGGGAGAGATTATTGATTTCATAAATATTATTAAGGAAGAGATTGATGACAAAGAGAGAAATTTTATTAGAGTACAGAAATTAATGTAAGAGGGAGAAATCTGTATTTCAGTGATTGTGAAGACAAAGGGAGTTTTTTGGATGAGAATAAGAATGAAGCCAAGGACATTAATAAAATTTTATTTTTGTGTCTGTTGCTCTATAATTCTTTGTATTATGACATGTTGTGTTGCCATCAATGCTAAAGAGGGAGATTGTTGATGACAATTATTCAATTGTGTATTGGCATTGATGTTTACACAAATATAGTGATGTTACACAAATGTCTCTACTCAAACCGAGCATAGTCAGTGTATGCCAAGCTCTCTCAGGAATTGAAGAAGACCAAAGTGATTTTCAGTTCTAGCCGAGTTCACTCAGGCATTATAGTATTAGTCGAGCATTGAAGGATTTCAGTATTAACCGAGTTATGCTTTTAGTGACAGTCGACTAACAACAGTTTATATTTTATGGTTAATTGGTTATATGAAGCTGACAAACTTAAGTTTTATTGATTATTTGAAAGGTTATTCAGACTGACTTGACAAGGCTTATCATATATATATAAGGTCAAGTTTGGATTGAATGAGTGAGAGATGTATGTTTTTATGACATGAAGTGTGGAGGCAAAATCAGATGGAATTCTGATTGAGAACAAAACATACAGCGCTGCAACAGAATATCTGATCAGTGAGGATCAAGTTGTATAAGCCAGAGCAGAGATCTAAATTAGAAAAGACATTTGCTTCGACAAACAGGTCAATCCATTGTTACTCTCTAACAATTGTAGTAGTGATCTAAATCTCTTAACAGAGTAGACTTTACAGTCTTTTGTAAATCCTCTCACAAGGTGACATTTCTACATTGAAGTGTTTGAAGACCCCTAACAAGGCCACTCCTTACATGGTGATTAAATCCTCTAACAGGGTCACACCTAACAGTGTGTTATTGTAACCTTTAACATGGTTGGCTCCTAACAGGGCTCACTTCGGAAGAGTGAAAAACAGTGACTAGTTGCAATTGGTGGTTTTCCCATATTGGGTTTCCACATTAAATCTTGGTGTTATCTATGTACATGTTATTTTATTTATGGTTTATGTTTCTGCAATTGATCACTAAAGGATAATCACAGTTAATATCTTAAGATTTTCTATGTTAACCAAGTGACAGTAGAATATCTGTGTTAACTGAGCAACAGTGATAAATTTGTTTAAGAAATCTAAGGGACTTGGATTTGTTTTTGTGGTAACTGATTCACCCCTCCCCTCTCAGTTACTCAACTCATTTCCAACAATAGAAACTTTGGATCCACTATTCAGTGTATGGTCTTGCAGGGGCTCTTTATTCGAGAGACTAGAGTTGTTACAACCCCACATGCCAGATATTCCTGAGTCAGTAAATCAGGTTGGGGAAATGATTGATATGATTGGTGCATCCTTGTCCTTTTTTAAGGGAAAGACAAATCAGGTAAAATCAAATTTGAGTATGTTTGGCCCTAATTTCAGCAAATACATCCCTTCTATACACAATGAGAGTGATGAAGTAAAAGGTGTTGAGGAGTGGAGAAATGATTTTGATGCATTATTGTCAGAGCAAGAATATTTCCTAATCAAGGATAATGTTTTGAATATGGACAAATATAATAAGGTCCTGGATGATATTTTTAAAGTTGAAACAAACTGTGCCAAGTTTGTGGCAGATACAAGGGCTATCACCGATGCCATGTGGGAAAGACAAATGAAGCAGTTATAGGGCATTAATAGTTTTGACTGGCCAACAAATGAGGAGGTTGCAATGTGGGAAAAAAGCACAAAGCCAAAGAAGAAAAAGCAGGTAACAATAGACTTGGAGGCAATGAAAGATGATTGAATGACACTTGGCACCTGATCAGGAGGGTAATTATCTCAAAGAACAGTGTATGTTAGCCATGTAGGCGGTTACTATTCTCACAAAAACTTTCATAAGTTACCTTGAACATCTGCGAACAAAGGTGCCAACTATTAAAGCTTCAGAATAATTACAAAGAGCTACTCAAGTTTTCCTCTCCACTGATGGCAAATGATTGTAACTATTTTTGTCTTTTAGTGCCTTTTTCTTCTTCTAGCCATCTAAAGCTTGTTGCATCCTGATTCTTTTAGGATTCCAAGATGGCTAGTGAATAATATAAATAGCAAGGCTTTTGTAAAATTGATGATGGTGAATTGACAACTGCAAGATAGTTTTCTAATTTTAGTCTAGTTTTAGAGTTTTGGTCATCTTGAATGTATTGAAACAGGGAGAAATTTAATGAAAATACAGTGGAATTCCTTTACACATGTATGATGTCTTCTTTTGTTAATGTTTTAATTCTTGTGTACTAAATTTGTAAGGAAAATTTTAATACACTACTTACAAGGTAAATTGTGGGATTATTCTTGAGTTTCTTTCAAGGGAAGGGTAATTCTTAAGGGTGGTTCTAGGGGATTCAATATTTACATGAGAATTTGACATCTGGGTGTGGAAATGAGGATAATGATTTGTAGGGCATTTCATTTGGGTTATGGGTGTGTTGTTATTAAAGATTCTTGTGAATGTATGTTTATTTGACTCTTTGCCCTAGATTAGGCACTGGTTTGTACTTGATAGGTAGTTATCATCATCAATCCTTAAATTTTGAATAATCTTTTAGTTTCTATTTAAAGAGTATAAATGTTTATGATTTGTGTTGAAGAATATAAATATTGTTGTTTATTCCTTAGAGAAGTGAATCCTTAAGGTACACCCGCCTGAGATTGAAGCTCAAAGTGAAGAAGGATGAGAATCCTTATTGCATTAGTGTTTGTTATTGTTAGATGCATCTTTGGGTTTATAGAGTTATGCATAAGATTAGTTATTAGAATCTAAAATATTTTCTATCAACATCTGCAATAAAAAGCACTAACACAACCATCGGGAAATCAACATTTTTGATGCCTGTTTGTGACGAGGATGCTATACTAATGATGGGTTTACTGTGAAAAATGTCACTAGAAAACTATTGAAGATGCTAGATTTTTGACACCAGTTTTTGACGATGATGCTATACTACCAACGAGTTTACCATCGAAAATGTAACTGGATAACCATCAGGGATGCTATACTTTCGATAGGGGTAATGTCAAAAATGTTATTATAAATTGTGTATTTATAAGGTTATTTATGACAGTTAGGGCTATTAGAATAGTGACGATTACTATCTCTATAGCAATTTCTGATGAAATAACTCTGACGATGACTTCTATCAAATAGTCGACATATAGGCGTTGAATATTCGACAGATAGCCGTCAGAATGAGGCCTCAAATGTATTAGTGACTTCATTTTTCATTATTAAAAACTTTATCAAGATTGATAGTTCATAATAATGTCTCATAACTTGTACCTCCTTTTGAACTTCAAAAAGTGTAATGGTTTGTTATACTTACATGACAAAGATACCATAGTTTGCATTCTATAGATCTCAAAACAAGTTTACAAACAATATAATTATTTACTCTATATAGTCATATTATTTCTTTCCTCCAAAGGGGAAAATGATATGACCATGTTTAACTCCCCCTAAATTTCTCTTCTCCTCAGGACCTAGAGGGAATCACATGTGTATAAATTTCACTGTGCATTTTCACGTATTTATCTTTATCACCAGCTTGTTAATGCTTTATTTTCTAGATCGTGGTGGATCCTTTCTTTTTGTTATGATCTTTAGATATTCTTTCACCGCTACTTCTACAAAAATGTGTTATATGTCCAAGATGATTGTATTTAAAATATCTTATATTCTTATCTTTCAAGAATTTAACAGATTTTTCAAATCCTCTAGAGTTTGCAATCTTATCACCAAGAGTATCACAATTATAATATGTTTGATTCATGAAAGGATTTCTACTTGCAAACTCACTCTATCTCCTATTCATACTGTTATACACCAAATTTGCACCCTATTAAACTCGTAAGTCTAATGATCTGGTATTATATGGGAATCATTTCCAAGTTGTGGGACCTTTGCTAACTAAAGTGAGACCTCCAGGTTCTAGTCCAATTCCTCTTGGATAATCACCTATTTTGCTCTTTAAACTGGAAAAGTGAACTTGGGAGGAAAAGGGATAGAAGGAGAACTGAAGGTAAATAAAGAAAAACTTAATCTAAAAGGTGATACACTAAAAGTGACATGAATCACAACACAATGACTAAGAACTAGCATGAAATTCATGAATCTAAACAAGCACAACTTCTTGAATGGGCTTGCATAAGTATTTCATAGAGAGGTCTAAGATGAAAAGAGGTTATTCAGGGAAAGAAAAGATTTCACAAACAATAGCATATTTAATGGAATAGACACAGACTATGACCTGCAAATAGACATTCACTCCAACAAATAGGCACATAAATGAGACAAAATGATAGGGGATGAACAAAATCCACAAGATCATCTAAATCAATCATCCACAATAGTGCACAGAGATGCAGAAAGAAATAGGGCTCAAGAACTCCAAGATTTATCTAATATTTAGCCACTATATTATGCTTCAAATAAGATAAATATAGACAAGAAGACCCAGGGACAGAGAAAATGTCATAAAAATCCTTTGCATAATCTGAATCTCAATGAAAAATTACAAACAGATGAAAAACTGGGGGCAGAGAGAATGCCACAAAAAGTCTTGCATAAGCTTGAAATACCTCCTTACAAAAGCACTGAAAACTACTTATATACAACCTCCCCTAACACATAGGCTCGGGAGTCAATCCATCTAATCAAATTAGGGTTACAATAGATATCTATTAAACAATGCAGAAACCCTAAAACAATCTTGTACACCATTAAATGCACTTGGGAAATATCTTAGACGATCATATATAGTCATGAAGATATCTCCCATCACCATAAAATCAAGCAGATAAGTCCACTGATCCATCTACTTTGTCTATGACCTAGAACACATCACCACCACCATGAAACTCTGAGAAACAAATTTGAATATTTGAAAATCAGATCCAAATGATCATAGGTGGTGCAGAATGTCTATATCAACGGCTTAGAATAAGACTTGATTCTCCTGTTTAAAACATAGTCATCGATCTCTTTCTTTATCTTTATCTAGTCTTTGAGCTCAGATCTGATCTGGACACATGGCACCCTAGCACAATGCCTTGAACATTAGCAATCTTCATCTTGTCCATCGAGGGAAAGCATCGACTGTTGGATCTGTCTCTCGTCTGATCCTTGCCTCTAACTTGCATCTGACTCATCTTTAACCTTGATCATTGAGTCCCTTTGTATCTCCAAGTCACTAGATCTATTCTTTAACTCTGATTCTATCTTGAGATTAAGTGACAGTCGTAAGATCAAGACACAATCGATGACTAGCGGTAAATCTCTGAATGATTTGGTTGACTTTTACTTTGTTTAGCGATTTAATGCAAAGCACACATCTTGATCTCGATCAACGACTCATAATTTATATTTGCAAACTCTAAATTGAACCTAACTTATCTATCTTGACCATGGGTTCATCTAGAGATTTTGTGACTAAGTCAATCTCCAAGTTGCTAGATCAATTCTTAACTCCTGAGTTTATCTGGAGATCTAGCGCTAGCCACAGGATCATCTCATCTTCAACGATTCACATTTTAACCTTGTCTAGTCCATTTAACTTTACTTGACTTGATCTTAACTTGGGTCTATCTGGAGATCTAGACATAAAGAAACTACTAGGTCACTAAATGAATTCTCAACCCCAAAGTTTATTGTGAGACCTAGAACCATCCACAAGATCAAGATTCAATCTACGATCATTGTTGAATCTATGAATAGAACTCAACTAGGCTTGATCTTAACTCGAGTTCATCTGGAGATTCAGAGATAAACTAAGTCACTGAGTCATTGAATCCTTTGGCTAACCCTAGTCTCATTCGGAGATCAAGTGCACATCACACGATTAGAACTTGATCAATGACATGTGCTATATCTCTGAATCTTTCTTAACTTGACCATTATATTGTGAGATCTAGCACCAACCCTCCGATCAGAATAAGAACAGAACCTGATCAATGACCTACGCTAAGTCTCTAGAATAAAAGAGCATATTCCCTTCCATTCTGAGATTTAGAGATAAATATAATAGGTTAAAGAGTACATGGCTTAAAAGGTACTTAAGTTACTCAGAAAAGTAACTTGAAAATAGAACGAGTCATGAAAGATTTAGGGCTTTAGCATGAATTGGGTTTTCAAGACATGAACAAAGGCTTAAACCAGACCTAGAAATATACCAAGAACAAGGAAAATACCAGAAAGCATGACATGAACCTTACAGGCTAGGCTCTACCCTTTTGGGAGCCTCATTTACTCCACTTGTAGCCAAAATTGCATAGGATAGGAAATTTGGGTAACACATACATTTGCAATTTGTAGCTTTGTGACCATAAGCATTAAAAGCATAATAACCTTTAAACTAAGTGTAATCATACCTTGTAAAGTGATGTTGCTTGGTGAATAAATTTCTTGTAAACTTATCATTTCTTCTTCTACCTTTGTTGATGTGATTAGTCTTAGAAGCAACATTAGAATAGTTTAAGTCTATCTTTTTTTCTTGGGGTTTGTCTGACCTTGAAACAATGTCCTTTGCCATTTTCAAATACAAAGACCATTTCATTTTTTATCTCTTTCCACTTGAAGAGGTTTGTCTTATCTCATACCATAGACTATTAAGATCACTTGAATGTTTTTTCCTACATAACATATCATCCAGGGTATTAATAATTTTCTCAAACTTCTTGTATTTCTCTAACTAAATTTCATGATCTTCAAGATCTTTGTTTAAACTAACAACCTCTCCTTCAAACTTATAACACTCAAAAGTTTTGACAACCAATTCTGATTTCGTGACTTCCACTATTCTCTTAGTCTCCTCAATCTCAGTTTTTGGATTTAAGATTATGTTTTCTGATTCATTTGAACTATCTTTTAACAAAGAATTTTGCTCTATACATTTTTTCAAAGAATCCAATTCATCCTCACACTTTTTACACATTTTTTTATTTAGTCTTCAACTTGACTTCCTTATCTTCTTCAATTTTTTTTCTTTCTTGAATTTGAACCTTGAGTTTATTGTTTTCTCTTTCAAGGTTCCTAATCATATCTAAAATAGACACAAGCTCTCCTTCAAAATCAACTACTCCTTCAACATTAATTCCACACTCTTCTATATCCGAGTCATTCATATGTACAATAAATTCATCAAAATTTATGTTAGACATCTCTTCTGATGACATGTAATTGATTGAATGTTTGAAGATGTTAAGTTGATCATCGAAATGCTGAAGGATAATGCAAGACATTAAATCAGTTAATGGATTGTATTGTCATTGATGTCAACTTGATATAATCTAATTGGTTATAATCAAAGTGTCAAAGACTTCATAGAATCAGAGAGATAAATATTATGCTTTCTGTAATGCATAAAAGACAAGTATTCACTATGTGACTACAAACACCGATGGGCAGTGAAACCCGACGGAAATAGATCACCAACAATCAAGTCACAGTGATGCCCAAGAAAGAACACCGATGAGCATTACTGACATGCAGAATCACAAGCATACTCAATGGCCAGAAACATAGTGTAAACTGACGGAGAAGCCCGAGGAGAATTAGAGTGTTGATCGAAGCTATCAGAGAGTTAAAACACCAAAATTAACTTGAGTTCAGAAACAACAAAATATCTAGCTGGTAGAGCTAAATATAGACTTAACTGGTAGTTATCATTGTTTTCATCAACAAGATAAGCCAAAGATAAGTAATGGATTTAAAGTTGTTTTGTCCAATTGGCAAGAAGATCTCAGCGAGATAAAACAAGAGTTTTGCTTTAAATCTAATTGGTGAGGATTGTGGATCACGCCAAGTTCAAGAAAATCAAGAACCTAACAATGATGATATCATGTCTATAAAGAGACAAATCAATTCATTATGAATTGGTGTGGGGAGAAAATGAAAAAGAGGATGTTGAAGAGAAACTGATGAAGAGCAACTTCATACAGTCCTGATCACTCAAGCTGAGGAAAGAGCTAAATTTTTCTGCGAACACTGAGCAACAAAGAATAACATCACAAAGCAGAATCAAAGTGGAGAAAAGGTATAACAGAGATAGGTTGATCAGATTATTTTATGAGATTACAATAGATCTGAAAATCTGCAAGTATAACTTGTATATGTGAACAGATCATATTGTTTCAGTTTAACCATTGATTCAAAACTTCTCTTAACCGAGCGGGATTTAAAGATCTTTTCTATATTGAGATACATCCAAAGGAGTATAAAAAATTTTGATCATGAAGATAGCATGAGATGCCATATACCTATTGACAGGCCAAGTGAGTGTTTGATAAAGGAAGGTAGCATAGAGATGCCCGATATCAAGTGACAGACTAAACTTTTAAATCCTCTAACAAGGTCACACCTAACAGTGTGTTTTTAACCTTTAACATGGTTGGCTCTTCACCGAGCTCACTTCAGAAGAGTGAAATTTTTGGGTTACCGGTCCCAAGTGGTTTTTTCCTTAACAAGATTTCCACATTAAAAATCCATGTGTCAATGTGTTTATGAGTCATTACTTTAGTGTTTTGCATTACACATAACTTAATTGGATTGATTGGTATACTCTAGATAATTTATTGTCTTTCGGTAAATTAATAGACTATTTTTCGGTAAACATACAATAGAAGGTTTTACAAAGCATTCCGAGCAATACTAATTTGATAAAAGTATTTGGAGGCATTCATCTTATAGGACTAAAGATAACTAGAGGTAGAATATTGTGGTACTAAATTTTAAGGGTTGATTATTGGAATATTTTTGAGGCCACTGATTCACCCCCCCCCCCTCTCAATTATTACTAACAATTGGTATCAGAGATTGTGTTCTTAAAAAGGGAGTTTAACAGCTCAAGCAAAAGATCACAAGATAAACAGACGAGATGTGCCCAAGTTGAATAAAGACAACTTTGCATCATGGAAAATCAAAATAAGACTCCACCTATCAGTTATTGGAAATTATATTATTCAATACTTAGATACTGAATATGTGTTGCCTACAGGACCTCATACTCTTGAGAAATTAAGAGTTAAGCATGAGCATAACTGCATGATGATAGAAAATACATCATCACTCTCTGATGTTGAGTTTGAAGATGTCAAAACCTGCACCTCTACTAAGCAAATTTGGGATAAGTTGAAGCTGGTACATGGAGGAGATGCCAATGTACTAAGAGCAAAGGCAGAAAGCCTAAGAGGGATGTTTAATGACCTACGGATGAAAGAAGGAGAAAACATCACTTAGTATAGATGTAGAATAAAAGAGGTAGTCAATGTTATCCGAGGAGTTGGAGGTACACTTGAAGAGGAGACAGTGGTAAGTAAAATCTTAAGAACCTTATTTCCAATATATGCTATTAGATTTTCCGCTATTCAAGAAATGAGAGCAGTTGCAAATAATATAGTTACTCTAGATAGTCTGATTGGTAGACTAATATCATTTGAGATGAACAACTTTGATAATAGTGTCTTACCTTTTGTAGAACCTGCATTCAAATATTCTTTAAAGATAAGTAATTCAAGTCTTAGACATGTGTTAGTGAACAGATTTGTCTTTCTACAAAAACTCTTTTAAGTTTCACCCTATCATCCTTAAAAGACAAACTATCTCTAACAGTTGGGTAAGTATCCTTTATGATCACTTCCCTCTGAATTTTTTTATAGGTACAACTCCCTAATATTGATTTTCAATAAAATTTTGATAACAGTTTAACTGGTTAGCTTTTAACCTGAAAGCTTATAAAGGCTGCCATATCATTCTTAGATGATATGCTACTAAAAAATTGTAAAGGAAATAAAACTGAATAATAAATGGGAAGAAAATCACAATTACTTCCCCGATTACATTTCATGAAAAATAAACAACTACTTAGCTAAATATAACAGAATATAGATAGAATTTAGAATTCAGATATTATGAACCAATAGACATATACATAACAGGATAAACAAGATGTCAACACAGGACACTTCGTTTATGGTTTTCAAATAACACAGATTCGATAAACCTCACTGTAATATATTTCAAAAATTACTGCACAGGCAATTGCATGAAATCTATTCCTTGAATAACATTCAATTACTACTATCTATTCCTTTAACCTTCTCAAAAACCAAACTATCACAACCAAAATATATTATCTACTAGCGATGAGTTTTTTCTGAACCTTTTAAAAGTTTTAGTAGCCAAATAAATAGTATCAGAACACCAAGAGGTCTCCCAAAAAACATGACCTCTCGGGCCATCAGTTATAAAACTAAACCAGAGGAAAAAGGACACATGTCCTTAAGAGTTTGCATGCTAACCAAGTAAAAACTAATTAACTAATTATGGTTCCTTGTCCACTGCACGATCCTCACTCCCCGCTGGACTCCCTTCTTCTTCGGTAACTAATTGGGCAGGTTTCCATTCTTTATATGCCTAGACCAGCTCTTTCACAAACGATAGATGCAGGATCTTAGAATTCACTATCTGAGCCATTGAGGCCTCCTTACTCCACTTTAATTTATTCACCTTTTCTACAACATTTGGAAGCTGATCTACACACATATTATAGCACAGATTTGATCCTTGCCATCTGAGTTAAGTCAGAGGCTTTAGGATTAATCTTTTCTCTGATAATCTTTATCACTAAGTTGAAAGCTTCTAAAGCGCTCTTCAATTCCTACTCACCGTATACTGATGGATAAGTATAAGTGAAATTGATCACCTTCAACTCATTCAAGGTGGCCTTCTAAATTTTCTTAGCTTTAGACTCGTATTCTTAGTTTTCTTTAATGGTGCCCCTTATCAGAGAGATACGCCAGCTGATTTTCTTCCTAAGGATGAAGAAAATGGATTCCTTAGCGCCTTTTAGGGATTTTTCCATGCAAAATTTATTGAAACCATACCTCTCTATCTCCATAAACTTTGTCATCGCCGACACCCATTTTTCCTCCTTTCCATCCCAGACTTGGCGCTGGGTTTGCAATTCTCCCATTACGGCCTCTGTGTCATGAAGAACTAAGTGTGAATCTTTGATATATTATCAGCCACTGTTAAGCACTTGGGACATCCACTCATCAACTGAGGAGACTAGTGTTCGACCCCTCTGAACTTGATTTAGCAAAGTTTTACTTTCTGCTGAGTTTGGGTCAAATACCTATGAAGATCGAGTCAATGGCGTGGCGTCAAAGTTGCCGAAAGTATTTATGAATTGAGAGAGGGAGACTATCATCTACTTTAGTTCTTTCTTTTCCTTACTATCCTACCATGATGTTATCAACATCTGCTAGGCCGTCTCTTTGAAAAGGTGATTCTTTCCCGCTCTATCCATAGTCCCTAATTAAATTTTAGTGACTTCAAAGTCTTTAACTACAACATCCTATTTCTCTTCCTTTGGTCTATAGGTGGCTACTTCAGCTGTCCACTTCCCATTTTTAGTATCAGCAAACATCCATGTTGTACTCTTAACTTTCTTGGCCTTGGGATTCTTTTGAGCATATTTGCTGACTATATCTTGCACTCGAATAGATACCAGAACCAAGCTCCATTTCTTATTTGCTGAAGAGGTTAGCCATCTTGGTGTATCATTTGTTGCTGCTGATTGTTCACCAGTATTCACAGGGGTATCCATTAAATCCAGAGTCACATCATCAAGATTGAAGAGATCTTTTCTGATTTTCTCATCTTCCCCAATTTGGTAGTTTAAATCCCCAAATTTTTCATCATCCAAATTGACTATTTTTGTATTCTCTTGAGTCATCTTTCCCTTTTTCTGCGATCGGGATCTCGATCTGGTAATGCACCGAGGTGAGGCCGTAGGGAGCATTACCAGATGGTTTATGAGGATTAGAAATAGAGGGGAAGGAAAATAAAATTGAAGATTTAACTCCAATTGAGTTAGGACTAGACTATTCTCTTCTTGTCTGCAGCCATTCCTCGGTTAATTTAAGTACATGTTATGTCCTGCACTTAATGTCATCTTCCTCTTCCCTTGACTAGTCAATATCAAACTCTTCATTCTCCAGGAGCCTTTTGAAACTGGGTTCGACTAAGTTGGAACCATCATCTGTCACCCCTTCTATATTGAACTGCAATCTCATAGATAGAATTTGAGATATGTAAAGTCTACTATGACCTCTCTTCATAACTTGGGACTCATTTAAACAATCTTCCCAGAAATCTTCTAGATGGGGAACTGGAAACATATGCCTAGATTTCCACTAGCAAAGTTCTTGTTATCAAATCCTGTCCTCTCCATGTAATATTGGAAATTAAAATGACTCAGATCACTTCCAACACTTATTGCATCTTCAATTGTCAAGCATGAAAATTTACCTAGTTGCAATGGGAAAACTTTCTCACATTCTTCTTCAGGAAGAAAATGTCTAAGTACAGTAGCAAGTTGCCTATAGACTTCTGAAAAGATAAAGCAATCAAAATCATACCTAGGTAATTTTGTAGGGGGATCTTCAAAACCACCAATTCTAATATAAGTGAACCTAGGAAACTGAATGTAAAAACTCCCAAATCTGGTCACAAATTGATGAGCTTCTGAACTCATTCTTCTGGCTGAATCCCCAATCATCTCAAAATAGAGTTTACCCATAAAAGTGTCATGCACCCTCCTGTAGTTCTGAATTACATTATCTTTACGAAGAATGGGGAAATACTAAAAAGCACACATTCCATTTAACCAAGGCTCATGAATCATCCCATCTCATTTCCTACTACAGGACAGACAGTACATCAGATAAGAAGACATGAAAAAACTGCATCCATTAAGTTTGGAATTATTAAGTTGTTCTCTCATAGAATCTGCAATTAATTCGGCCCCAATCTGAGAAGAAAAACACCTTAGGTGACCCTTTGACTCTATGCAACATCACCATTACATCACTAATGTATGCGTGCACATGACTTCTATTGAGATTTTTGGGCAAACGGGAACCTCCCCTTTGAGCGTTTAATAACCAATGCTTGGCTATTGAAGTGCGATTAGCCTCTGCGTTTGGTTTGAATTTAACAAGGGACTGCACAAAAGAGAAAGCGGAAAAAGTTCGCTCTTGAATTTGGAAAGCCGAAGCAACAATTTCTCTATTTATAGCCATCAAGACCTCACCATTTTTCTTTAGAATTGATTTAGTTCGCTGATCATAGTTACAGATACACTCGTGAACTATCTCAGGACAAACTACTGTAGGAGGGAAACAAGTAGCTATGCACAATCCACTACTCAAAATTTTGAGAGAAGGGACATTCTCTTCTACAGACCCAGTAAGCCTATCAACATTTCCTTCTACATCATATCCCTCTAAATCTATGTCTATCACAATGGGATTTTCAATACCAGACTAGAAATGCTTCCAAACAAGTGAAATGCAAACTTCATACTTGTAAAAACAACTGAAAACTGTCACAGAAACTTCTGCATATTTTGCAAGCTCTTAAATTTAAACATTGTAGGAGTTGCAACCTGACTTACCTTAAACACAGTAGAAAACTCTGCAACTGGAGCTCTGAAAACCCTTACCTTCAATCTACCCGCATGCAGACAGTGACATCATTTCAAAAATAATGAACGCTAAGAAGGGTTTAAATGAAAAATACCATGAATTTGACAATTAATTGCCCATCATCAAGGCAAAAAAGGCTCAAAGAATGAATAGACCATTCACGCATGCAATCAATTAATGCCACTTGTGCAAACTTTTATGCCGCACAAATTCATCATAAATATGACAACTCAGACACACTTAATTGTCGCCAATACTTTTCTGCATTAAAAGCCTTTCTAAGTAGGGCCCACTATTGAGTGACGACGATATCCCTTTTTTTTTTGCCACGTGTAACTTTTCAAAATCATTGAACACTCTTGAACACAAATGAACTAAGTTCAAGGGTGTTCTATGTGTTCACCACTATTCAATTCTGTTCCTATTTTAATCTCCTGCCTTCATCCTTAAACTGAATATTCCATGCTTAGTCACTGATTCCCAACTTTGATCAATTAAAATTTTGCACATCGCAAACATGAGGCCCCCTTTTTAGTGATGACTTTATTCACCTGCTATTCCTTCATAAAAATTATGAACCGGCTCGAACACTCTTGAATACTCATGAACCAAGCTCAAGGTTGTTCGAGTCTATTCAAACCTATTCAAGAAAAATGTTAACAAATGATTTTTCTAATTCCACAAACACGGATGGACCACAAGGTCGACACTTTCGCTGAGAATTTGGACATGAGGACTTAAGCAACTTTGAGATTCACAAAAATAATATGGTGACTCTAGAAATCAAAAATAAGGACAATTACCAGACTTGGACTAACACCGGCTCTGACTGGGGACTGTCTTTTCTCAAAAGTTAGAGAACTCAAAAACTCTGGTTTCACAAACTGTTGCAAAGGCTCATAAAAACACATGAGAAAGGAAAGACACACAACCTGAAAGCAAACTAAGACTAATATATACAATAGAACACAGGAAACCAAACTAGAGCTTCAGCAATTTGAGATCTTTCCCATTATAATAAAATGGTAAGATCGTTCCATCGGGGTACACCAAATTAAAAGCATTGGTTCCCAGTTCTTTAGTAATAACAAAGGTCCCTTTCCAAAGTGATTCAAATTTACTGTGGGCACCTTTCGGAGCTTTCCTTTTATCCCATAGCAAGACTTCATCTCCTTTCATAAAATTTATGGGTCTCGCCTTCCTGTCAAATATATTTTTCACTATGGTCTGATTTTCAGTAATTTTATCAACCAAAGCTTCTCTTTCTTCTTCCAGCTTATGCAAATACATTATCCTTTTCTCCAAAGAGTCTTTAAATGTCTGGTCTTCAATGGCCATCTACAGTTTAGCCACTGAAAGTTCCAAAGGAACTGAGACTTGTGCACCTATCCCATACACCAATTCAAAGTGTGCCATGTTGATCACTCTCTTGGGGGTAATTCTATCAGCCCAAAGAGCCTCATAAAGTTTCTTGTGTCAATTCTTGCCTCTATCATCTACCAACTTCTTCATGATCATTATCATATTTTTGTTACTTGACTCGGCCTATCCATTTCCCTGAGGAAAATAATCAGATGAATGAGCCAGAGAGATACTATGATCAAAACAGAAAAGGGACAGCTCCTGCAAAGAGAAGTAAGTTGCATTATCAGCTACAATTTTCTGAGGCACTCCAAAACATACCAGAATATTATCTTTTAAGAAATCACACACCACTTGAGAATTATCCTTCTTGGTTGGGATGGCCTCGACCCACTTAGTGAAATAGTCGGTCGTTGTTAGGATGTAAACATGACCTACACTTGATTGAGGATTAACAGGACCAATGAAATTGATTCCCTATTGCTTGAACGATTCACTTACTACAACTGGCTTCAAAGGCAAGGCAGCTAATTGGGGTTTCTCAGAGAACAACTGGCATTTTTCACAATTTCTAACAAATGCATAAGCATCCTTGAACATCCTTGGCCAGTAAAAACAATTTCAAAGAATTTTGAATGTTGTCACAGTAGATGAGAAATGACCTCCACAGGCCTCTTCATGAAAATTTTTAAGCAACTGTAACTGCTGACTTTTATCCACACATCTTAGAAATGCACCATCAAGGCCTCTCTTGTACAATACACCCTGCCATATTACATATTTCGTAGCCTAAAGTCTCAAAGTCCGCCTTTCCTTGGGTGTCAGTCTTTCTGGGCATTCTCCATAAGTTAGGAAATAAGTAATGTCGCAAAACTAGGAATCTGTCAAACTGACTAACAACACTTGAGATGTTTCACATTCTGGATTTTCGAGTTGAATTACATTTTATGCAAAAATTTGCAGAGCCCCCTTCCCCTGAAAAGTTTGGTGGGCTTTATTGTTAAGTCATATTCTTGAATCTTTACCACCCATGCTGCTCTCTTGTTCATGGCTATTTCTTGTTGCGTGAGAAGCGCTTTTCACTGTTGAATCGGGGACATATACTATGGAATGAGAATGAAGGATATAGAATCTAAATTGCTTAACTAATTTCACTACAACAAAGGCTTGTTTCTCTATGGGGAGTATTTTAGTTCATGCTTTTTTAACGGTGTACTCATGAAAGCCATGGGCGCTTCATTCCCTAAAATATCCTTCTAAGTTAGAATTCCCAACAAAGTGTGATCAGAAGCTTAACAATAAATGATAAAATATTTTTTGTAGTCGGGGTAAACTAAAGCTGGGGCATTTTATACAACAGTTTTGATCACACTAAAATATTTTCTACCTTCTTTTGTCCATTTAAAGGGATGCTTTTCACTCATCATTCCCACAATGTGCCTGGTTAATTCATAAAAATCTGGGACAAAGGCTCTCAAGAAGTTAATATGGCCAAAGAAAGATTTGACTCTTGTTCTGGTTGAAGGTAGATTGATTTGTTGAATCAATTTTACTCTCTCAAGATCGATCCTAATCCCTTTTCTGGACACAATATGGCCCAACAACTTCCCTTTGGCCACACCAAAAATAGATTTTTTAGGATAAAGTGATATGCCATGGTCTCTACACCTCTGTAGGACTGATTTGAGATCTCTAACATGATGTTTCCTTCTTTTAGAGTACACAGTCAAATCATCATAATAAATCACTATAATTCTATTTTTCAAATCAGTAAATGAAGAATCCATTGCCCTTTAGAAAGTCACCCCTGCATTAATCAAGCCAAAGGGCATTCTGTTATAGGCAAATGTTCCCCATGGCGTGGTGAAAGCAGTCTTCTGTTTATCTTCATCAGACACACTCACCTGATTATATCCTGAAAACCCATCAAGTAGAGGCATCATTTCTGATCTGAGAACTGCCTGTAAAACATGTTCCATCTTGGGTAGTGCATAATTATCCTTTAGACTAGCCTGGTTTAAATTTCAGAAATCTACACAGATCCTTATTTTTCCATTCTTCTTTTTGACAGGAAAAACATTTTCTATCCAGGTTGAGTGATGAATAGGGTAAATGATTTTGGCTTTTAGCATCTTGTCTACTTCTTTTAGAATTGCTTTAGAAACTTTAGGATTGTAACTTTGAAGTTTTTGCCTGAAGGGCTTTGACTCAAGTTTAAGAGGGATATGATGGCTAAATTTACCTTTCCAAAAATCTTTAATATCACTATAGTCCCAAGCAAACACATCCATGTAGGTTTTCAACAAGATCTGAATATGTTTCTTCTCCTAAACAGACAGAGTCTTACCTATAGATATCCACCTAGGTTCAGCTATAGTACCAATATTCACTTTGTCATATTCTTTTTGCACATCTAACTGAGCATTTTTCCTTGAAATGAAACTATCATCTTTTCGAGAAAACAAGTTTTCTCAGGAAACCAAACCCTTGGGAATTTTATTACTCTTCATCTGAACAACTTCTTCTTCTGGTAAGTACTCAAAATTAGGCTCTTCACCATTTTCATTCATTCCTTCAAAGTAGGTGGATGAGAAAACTTCTATACAAGCCATGAAATCCTTAATTCGGGCATCATCTTTGAAGACTTGTAGATGTTCAATGTTGTCTGGAATAGCAGGTCTATATATCATCTCAACCCTGTATGTGTCTATTTTAAAGTTTGGGTGAGGAAGGAGTAGCGATGCTGATACAGCTAGGGAGTCAGCTCTTGAATTGAGACTCTTGGGAATGGCTTCTATGGAAAAAGCTTCAAAAGAATTGATTTCATCCCACACTAAGTTTCTGTAATGTTTCAGGCATTTGTTTTTTACTATAAATTGACCCTTCACTTGTTTAAAAATTAGTTCGGCATCACCTTTCACAGCAATTGCCTTGATTCCCAGTGTCTTTGCCTCTCACAATCCTAATAACAGAGCCTCATATTCGGCAGTATTATTAGTATTTTTAAAATCCAATTTGAAAGAGAAAGGGATATATTGATCATCTGGGCCTTTAAAGACTACACTAGCCCCAGAGCCTGCACTGGCACAACTACCATCAAACTCCATTAACCAAATTTGCTCCTTTTCACCACAGTCTACACAAACAAGAGGGGCTTCATCTAAGAAAATCATGTAGTTACCAAACTCATAGTCTTGGAAAAGGATTTGTGCCTTAGGATCATCGAACGGGATCACAATGTATTTATTTTTAGCTTCAAGTTCCAGTTTGACCTTTTTTCTTTCCAATAGGAATAACAGCTTCTGACCAATCCATCTTTATTTCCCCACCCATGTCTCTGCAGAAAGTTTTTCTCAATAGCATCCCATAGCTTGCAGTTGTATCTGCTACTAAAATGGTCAATTTGAGTCTCTTATCAGGATAAGCAACTAAAACAGCTTGGGCATCTTTAACTTGACCTATTAAGGGTACTTGTTTCTCATCCATACAATAGCACCTCCCAAAAGTTTTAGTCATGGTTAAGCCTAAAGCTTTGGTAACAGATGATGGCATAATGTTATCAGAGGCGCCTGAGTCTATAATGCAATTACTCAGTTTAAGACCATTAAGGAGAAGAGAAATATAAAAGGGATCAGGCATTCTAATTTCATTGACTTCACATTTCAATTCTGAGGTAGAAGTATTGGCAGAGTCACTCTGATTCATAACAAATGGTGAAAGAACTGTGGGAGAGTCAACTGGGTCATCAATTTGATTTATAGTACACTGATTAGATTGAGATGGATTTGGAAGGTCACCTTTGACGTACTTGACCAACTTATCAAGTTCTTTAGGATTTAATCTCAGATATTCAGCAGGAGAGATTTGGATAGCAGAAGACTTACAAAATTCTACAATATCAAAAGAGGATGTGCCAGAATCTTTTTGTACAACCTTAACATCAAGAGTCTAAGAACTGGGGGAAAAAGAATTACTTACAGGATCTCTGGTCTTCTGAAGAGTGCCTGATGATGTTGGAGTGTTCTTTGAAGTCTTTTGATTTTGACTAAGCATGACACAAGCAGGATCCTCAAGAGTGACTAGAATATCTCCTCTTTCTGAGTCAAATTCATATTCTAAGTAATATGAGCCAGAGTCGCCAGGTCTATCTTGAGGCACTTCTTCTATAGTACATTCCCCTAACACATCTTTTGTGGCTTCCATTTGTACATGTCTTTGCATATCTGGGCACGAATTACCATCATGATACGTTGTCAGGTGAAAAGAACACATGATAGCCTCTTTTGGTGAAGCTTCCAGGGACAATCTTGGTTGATTAGAAGGTAGCAAGGGGGCTTTTCCATGCCATTGATTAGGCTAATTTCGACTAATATATTGATAAGGGGAAGGAAATGAAGATCCTTGCTTTAGTAACTGCCTCTTCAAGGTAATTACATCATTCATAAGTCTCTGAACAACTGGATATGTAGGAGCAGAGGTAGAAGGTATAGAGTGAGGAGTCTGTATGTCCTTTCTCCATTTCCCCACTGTAATAAGATCATCTTCTAACTCAGTGGCCTAGCCTTGGGCAATAGCTAAATCAGCTGGTCTACTCCTTAAGTGAAAACCTATGTCTGGGGGCATAGGGTTTACAAAGAAACATTGTTGGTTTTCTGGGGTCGGTCTTTTAGCAGCAGGAATTCTGTGAATAACTTTGTTATATCTAGCCACATAGTCTCTCATTGGTTCATGAATCTCTTTTTTCATTTGTGTTAATTGTGCCAGCAGGGAATGTTCATCATCAACCCCTTTAAAACATCCTTCAAACGCGGTCTTCATGGTTTGCCAGTTTGTGATTGACCTAGCGGGCAAGTGACCAAACCATTTTGCAGCTCCCTCTAAGAGGGATTGTGCAAAGAGCCTGACGGCTACATCTTCATGCTGCACTGCCAAAATGGCAGTAGCCACATTGAATGCATTCAAATGTTCATCTACCGAGACTTTGCCATCTCCGGAAAATTTAGGCAAGACTTCTTTAATACCTTTAGGGAGAGGATGATGAGCTCCTAAATTTAAAGGACCAACTGCTGCACCCCATGGTTGAGCCATGATTGCACTTGGAAAGATTGTTACTAGTGGTGGTGCTTGAATACCAGACAAAGTCAAAGCTTGCCAGACACTAGAGGATGGAGAAGTATTCGAAGAGTCTTTAAGAGGGGAAGTAGGTCTACTCTTGGCTTTGGGCTTTGAAATGTGAGAGGTCAAAAAATGAAGGTTTTGCAAACTCTCATAAAAAGTATCAAAAATTCCCTCCTTCCTCTGGGACTTGGTATATGGTCGAGAATCCAATATTATATTCTTTTATTGCCTTTGAGCAGCTCTGTTAACAATTTGTGCCTCTTGGGCAATTGGGAATCCCCTTAGCCACTCTCCTATATCTTCTAAAACTAGGAGAACTTGTTGATACTGGTGATAGCTGGTCTTTAAATTCCAAGCAACAGTGTTCAAATCAGAAATTATATTCTCTTGGGTATTTTGGAAGTTAAGATCTGGTTGAATGACAGGAGGTTGCTCCTCCTAGTTTGGTATCACCACAGCTGGTAGGACCATATCTTGTTCATAAAAGAAAGCATTTAAAAACAGGTCTACACTATGAGCACTCCCCAGTAGAGTCACCAAAAATCTGTTAGTGAACAGATTTATCTTTCTACAAAAACTCTTTTAAGTTTCACCCTATCACCCTTAAAAGACAAACTATCTCTAATAGTTGGGTAAGTATCCTTTATGATCACTTCCCTTTGAATTTTGTTATAGGTACAACTCCCTAATATTGATTTTCAATTAAATTTTGATAACAATTTAACTAGTTAGCTTTTAACCCAAAAGCTTATAAAGGTTGCAATATCATTCTTAGATGATATGCTACTGAACAATTGTAAAGGAAATAAAACTGAATAATAAATGGGAAGAAAATCACAGTTACTTCCCCGATTGCATTTCATGAAAAATAAACAACTACTCAGCTAAAGATAACAGAATATAGATAGAATTCAGAATTTAGATATTATGAACCAACAAACATATACATAACAGGATAAACAAGATGTCAACACAGGACACTTCATTTTTGGTTTTCGAATAACACAGATTCGATAAACCTCACTATAATATATTTCAAAAATTACTGCATAGGCAATTGCATGAAATATGTTCCTTCAATAACATTCAGTTACTACTATTTGTTCCTTTAATCTTCTCAAAAACCAAACTATCACCACCAAAATCTATTATCTACTAGCGACGAGTTTTTTCTGAACCTTTTAAAAGTTTTAGCAGCCAAATAAATAGTATCAGGACACCGAGAGGTCTCCCGAAAAACACGACCTCTCGGGCCATCAGTTATAAAACTAAACCAGAGGAAAAATGACACATGTCCTTAAGAGTTTGCATGCTAACCAAGTAAAAACTAATTAACTAATTCTGGTTCCTTGTCCACTACACGATCCTCGCTCCCCACTGGACTCCCTTCTTCTTCGATAACTGATTGGGTAGGTTTCCACTCTTTATATGCCTGGACCAGCTCTTTCGCGAATGGCAGATGTAGGATCTTAGAATTCACTATTCGGGCCATTGAGGCCTCCTTACTCCACTTCAATTTCTTCACCTTTTCTATGACATTAGGCAGCTGATCTACACATAGATATAGCATAGATTTGATCCTTGCCATCTGAGTTAAGTCAGAGGCTTTAGGATTAATCTTTTCTCTGATAATCTTTATCGCTGAGCCGAAAGCTTCCAGAGCGCTCTTCAATTCCTGCTCACCGTATACTGATGGATAAGTATAACTGAAATTGATCACCATATACTCGTTCAAGGTGACCTTCTAAATTTTCTTAGCTTCGGACTCGTATTCTTTTTTTTCTATAATGGTGCCCCTTATCAGAGAGATACGCCAGCTGATGTTTTTCCTAAGGATGAAGAAAATGGATTCCTCAGCACCTTTTAGGGATTTTTCTGTGCAGAATTTGTTGAAACCATACCTCTCTATCTCCATAAACATTGTCATCACCGACACCCATTTTTACTCCTCTCCATCCCAGACTTGGCGCTGGGTTTGTAATTCTCCCATTACAGCCTCTGTGTCATGAAGAGCTAAGTGTGAATCTTTGATATATTGTCGGCCACTGTTAAGCACTTGGGACATCCACTCATCAACTAAGGAGACTAGTGTTCGACCCCTGTGAACTTGATTCAGCAAAGTTTTACTTTCCGCTGAGTTTGGGTCAAATACCTGTGAAGATTGGGTCAGTGGTGTGGCGTCAAAGTTGCAGAAAGTATTTATGAACTGAGAGAGGGAGACTATCATCTACTTCAGTTCTTTCTTTTCCTTACTCCTACCATGATGTTATCAACATCTGTTGGGCCGTCTCTTTGAAAAGGTGATTCTTTCCCGCTCTATCCATACTCCCTAATTCAATTTTAGTGACTTCAAAGTCTTCAACTGCAACATCCTATTTCTCTTCCTTCGGTCTGTAGGTGGCTACTTCAGTTGTCCACAATTCCCAGTTTTAGTATCAGCAAACATCCATGTTGTACTCTTAACTTTCTTGGCCTTGGGAGTCTTTTGAGCATATTTGCTGACTATATCTTGCACTGGAATATATACCTGAACCAAGCTCCGTTTCTTATTCACTGAAGAGGTTAGCCATCTTGGTGAGTTACTTCAGAATCTTTGGTAGTCAATGCTATATTTTGAAGGATGATAGAAATGGAAAACTTGATTGCAAAAGTGATGAAGGTATCTTTCTAGGGTACTCAACCAAAAGCAAGGCTTATAAATGTCTTAACAAGTCATATAACAAAATCATTGAAAGTGCAAATGTGAAAATAGATGAATTTACGGAAAAGAATGAAAAGGAAAGCAAAAAGGAACCAGAGGACTGCAACAGGTTTGTTTATACATAATATGAAACTCTACCCGAGCAACAGTGTGTCACTCCTGAGCATCGGAACATTGCACTCGAGCATTAGACTACAATTACTAAAAATCGGGATAATACTCAAGATGATGTTCTTAACAATGAAGTTGAGAATGAAGGTCAAGAAGCTGATTAGAATGATGAACACAAAGCTGAATCAAAACTTGCCAAGTATGTCATAAGACATCATCCACAAAATCAAATCATAGGAGACAAGAAGGCTGGAACAAGAACAAGAAGTAAGTCACTAAACACAAGATGTTTACTTTGTGATTTTGAGCCTAAATCTGTTTACAATGCACTTGAGAATGAAGAATGTGTTGGAGATTTGTTTCTGTGCAGATGATTGATTGTATGTTTGTCATTGATGACAACATATAATATACAGTAGTGATTCTATATGTACTTATCAGAATGATGATATCATGCCTTGCATGGATATATTCAAGTTGTAGACATGTCTAGTATGTTATGTTCATACACGCAGACTCAGATATGATGTTTCAGTCAAGTTGTGTAATTCTATTATTGACAATTACAGTTCTGGAAGAGTATCTATTCAGAGCTAACATATTTAACATGTTTCTTGAGTTGCACCTATCTTCAGGATATGCGTGTGTATATTCATGATTAGTTATGAGTAAACTATGTTTGGTTAAACGCGCCTATCATGTAACATCAGGATCGTGCTATTTGAGATGATTGTGTGAAGCCGACTTAGTGAAGCGTCATGTCTATTCAGTTTGTGTTGCGCGGACTTAATATTTTTTGCGTGCTTAGTTAAGCTGACAAAGATGTTGTTGAAGTGTTTCCAAGAGCCGACATGACCCTCTACTTTAAAGAAGATATTTATAGTAGTTCGTTTGTAAACGCAAAGTGTGAATGATAAGAAAATAGACAAAAAAAAGTACAGAGCAGAATATCAGAGTTGTTTCATTCATCAAGGATCTATGTGAAGAAGAAGTGAAAGATTACAATACACTGGAACTGATCAAGACAACAGGTCTACTCTACAGTTCATCATCAGATATAGTGCATATCTATTCTATAGAAGGTTGTAGCCTTCACCATTGAAGCAGTGAGATTTTGGACAACGAGTCCTCACCCCTAACAGGGTTATTTGTAAAAGACTCTTAATAGGGTTAGACCCTTAACCAGGTCACTATACTTATTGCATTATAAAGTACAACTCCTAACAGGGTTGAAATATCTTCTAACATGGATTACTATAAACAAGTATAGTTCATTGTGGGTACTAATTCCCACCGGGGTTTTTACCATTTGGTTTCCTCGTAACCAAATTGAAGTGTT
>MU223795.1:2670533-2690788 GCA_018584345.1 Thuja plicata
ATTGTGGGTACTAATTCCCACCGGGGTTTTTACCATTTGGTTTCCTCGTAACCAAATTGAAGTGTTGTCTATTGTGTTATCTGAATGTGTATTTACTTTATTATATTCTGAAGTTAATAAGAGAAAATAATTAGATTGGCTGATAACTGATTCACCCCCCCTCTCAGTTATCCTTTGGGACTATTATAGCAGAATGGGCCATTGCTATGAATGAAGAGATAGAACAAATTAAGAAGAATAGTACATGGACACTAGTACCAAGACTAGATGACAAGAATATCATAAGTACAAAATGGATATTCAGAAACAAGCTGAATGAGAATGGAAAATTCACTAGAAACAAAGAAATAGTGGTATGCAAGGGATATGCACAAGGATAAGGTATTGACTATGGTGAAACCTTTGCACCTATTGCTAGACTAGAAGGAGTTAGAGTCTTACTTGCTTATGCTGCATTTAAAGGATTCAAAGTATACTAGATGGATGTCAAATCTGCATTCCTAAATGGAATACTTGAAGAGGTATACATTGAACAACCAGAAGGGTTTGTTAATCCAAACAAGAGAAACATGGTATGTAGACTCCATAAAGCCTTGTATGGATTGAAACAAGCACCTAGAGCCTGGTTTGAAAGACTTCACTCCTATCTCATTAGCATAAAATTTGTTAGAACAAGTGAAAATAATAATCTGTACTTAAAAGAAGATACTGATGGTAATATTATGATTGCTGAATTTTTTGTTGATGATATCATTTTTGGGGGAAATGAGTTGTTATGCAAATCCTTTGCTAATGAAATGAGCAAGGAATTTGAAATGTCTATGTTTGGGGAGATCAAATTCTTTCTTGGTCTACATATTCTTCAACAAGATGCAGACATTTATATCACCTAGTCCAAATACACCAAGGAAGTGATGAAGATATTCAAGATGGAAGATTCCAAACTAGTTGGGACACCTATGGATACTGGATGCAAGCTGACAAAAGAAGACAAGACAAATGAGGTAAACCAAACCTTATATAGATCAATGATTGGAAAACTGATGTATGTTGTTCATACTAGACCAGATATTGCACATGCCGTGGGGATAGTTGCAAGATTCTCTACTAATCCCAAAGAATCACATATGACTGTTGTCAAAAGAATTCTGAGATATCTGAAGAACACCGAGGACTATGGCTTATGGTACAAAAGAGAAGGAAAATTTGAGCTACAAGTCTATACAGATGCTGATTGGGATGGAAACATTGATGACCGAAAGAGCACAATTGGAGGAGCATTCTTCATGGGTGACATACTTGTCACATGGACAAGCAAGAAGCAAGGATGAATCTCTCAGTTTACTGTAGAAGCAAAGTATGTGGCTGCTACTGCAAATTTCTCCAATATTGCATGGATCAAACAATTGCTGGAAGGTATGAATAAGAAGATTATTGAACCAGTAATTATCTATTGTGATAACACCAGTGCAATAAACATTTCTAAAAATCTAGTCATGCATGCTAAGACAAAGCATATTGCTATCAAGTATCACTATCTAAGAGAACAGGTGCAAGCAAAACAAGTGACACTAGAATATGTTCAATCAAAGGAACAGTTAGCTAACATATTCAACAAGCCATTACCGAAGGATACTTTTGAGTACCTGAGACAGAGAATAGGGGTCCAACCCTTGTCTATCAGTCAGTATATTAACTAAGAGGTTGCATCAACCTATACCAAATATGAAGATCAATCGTGTTGATGCAAACACTGAGATGGACAACAACAGATACATCTATACACATCAAGGTACAGATCTACACCAAACACTAGAGACATTGTAATGCTGATGGATAGGGAAATTCAAGGAATATATTATGTAAAGGATGGAAATGATAAAAACAAGGAGAAGTATTTTTTTTGGCATTGTTGTCAAAGGGAGAGATGATCTCATTATCATACAAAGGGAGAGATGATTCCATTATCATATAAAAGGAGATATGATCATAAATAAAGAGATATGATAAAGGGAGAGATTATATCATTACCCATGAAGAGAAGTTCCTAAGAATCAGAAGGAAGATTTAATCAATATTCTAAGGGAGAGAAATTGATTACATATGAAATATCCATCTAAGGGAGAGAGTTCAGACAAAGAGAAATATTGTTGTCAAAAGAAAAAGAGATTATCAAGAAGAGGAACAGTCAAGGCAGAGCACATATCAGAACAGATACATCAGATGATACATCTATCCAGAGAAGGGATTGAAGATTGAAGACAACCACTCTGCATGAAACAAATCTAAGCTATTTGAGCTTACCAAGAGCCAGACATTTGTAATAGTTACATAAGGAAAGCTTGATGAAACTATATATTTCATATTGTATTAGTGATAGTATAGTATGATAATGTAGTATGTTTCCATCAATGCCTAAGGGAGAGATTAATGACATGTAACTAATTGAATGTTTGAAGATGTTAAGTTGATCACCGAAATGCAGAAGGATAATGCAAGACATTAAATTAGTTAATGGATTGTATTATCATTGATGTCAACTTGATATAATCTAATCGGTTATAATCAAAGTGTCAAAGACTTCAGAGAATCATAGAGATAAAGATTATGCTTTCTATAATGCATAAAAGACAAGTATTCACTATGTGACTACAAACACTAATGGTCAGTGAAACCCGACGGAGAGAGATCATCGACAGTCAAGTCACAGTGATGCCCGAGCAAAAACACCGATGAACATTACCGATGAGAAGAATCACAAGCATACCCGACGACCAGAAATATAGTGTAAATTAACGGAGAAGCCCAAGGAGAACTGGAGTGTTGATCGAAGCTATCAGAGAGTTAAAACACCAAAATTAACTTGAGTTTAGAAATGACAAAATATCTAGCTAGTAGAGTTAAATATAGAGTTAACTGGTAGTTATCATTGTTTTCATCGACAAGATAAGCTAGAGATAAGTAATGGATTTAAAGTTGTTTTGTCCAGTTGGCAAGAAGATCTCAACGAGATAAAACAAGAGTTTTTCTTTAAATCTAATTGGCGAGGATTGTGGATCACGCCAAGTTCAAGAAAATCAAGAACCTAACAATGATGATATCATGTCTATAAAATATAGCTCAATTCATTACGAATTGGTGTGGGGAGAAAATGAAAAAGTGGATGCTGAAGAGAAATTGATGAAGAGCAACTTCATGCAGTCCTGATCAATCAAGCTGAGGAAAGAGCTAAAGTTTTCTGCGGACACCAAGTAACAAAGCACAACATCATCGAGAAGAATAAAAGTGGAGCAAAGGTATTACAAAGATATATTGATCAGATTAGTTTATGAGATTACAATAGATCTAAAAATATGCAAGTATAAGTTGTATATGTGAATAGATCATACTGTTTCACTTTAACCATTGATTTAGAAAGTCTCTTAACGGAGTGGGATTTAAAGATCCTTTCTATATTGAGATACATCCAAAGGAGTATCAAAAATTTTGATCATGAAGATAGCACGAGATGCCAGATACCTATTGACAGGCCAAGTGAGTGTTTGATCAAGGAAGGTAGCATAGAGATGCCCAATATCAAGTGACAGACTAATATTTTAAATCCTCTAACAAGGTCACACCTAACAGTGTGTTTGTAACCTTTAACATGGTTGGCTCTTCACTGAGCTCACTCTAGAAGAGTGAAAATTTTGGGTTACCGGTCGCAAGTGGTTTTTCCCTTAATAGGGTTTCCATGTTAAAAATCCACGTGTCAATGTGTTTATGAGTCATTACTTTAGTGTTTTGCATTACACATAACTTAATTGGATCGATTGGTATACTCCAGATAATTTACTGTCTTTCGGTAAATTAATAGATTGCTTTTCGGTAAACATACAGTAGAAGGTTTTACAAAGCATTCCGAGCAGTAGTAATTTGATAAAAGTATTTGGAGGCATTCATCTTATACGATTGAAGATAACTAGAGGTAGAATATTGTGGTGCTAAGTTTTAAGGGTTGATTATTGGAATATTTTTGAGGCCACCGATTCACCCCCCCCCTCAGTTATTACTAACACTCTTCTACAAGATTGTTCTTTTTTACAGTTAAAGAATCAACTATCAAGGACCTTTCTTGAGTCAAGGGTTTATTAGAATTGACGCTAGTGTTTTTCTTTTGACTTCTATTGATTTTGCACTTAGCGATGACATGTACTCCTTGACTAGGAATCCTCTAAGGCATTTGGATTTTAACCTACAAGGGTTTGGCTCTAATACCACTTGTTAGAGTACAATGAACACTAAGAGGGGGGTGAATCAATGTTCGTACACAATTTATCACTTTCAAATTCTTTTTCAACTTTGAATAATTTGAAAAATACGAAGCAAATAGAATAGATATCCGAATAAACAAAACATACACAAGAATATGGAACACTGATATGTCCTAAGCGAAAAAACTCATGGAGATTAAAACCACTTGAAAATTGCCTCATTGGCTTATCTAAAATATTCTCTTTTACAATGCCTCACTGGTTGTTTGTATGTCTCACTGACAGTGCTATCTTATTGATAGACTTTCCAAATGCCTCACTAGCAAAGCAATGTGCCTCACTAGCAATGGGTCTCACTGATACTATGTCTCACTAACAATATGCCTCACTAGCTTTATAATATCAATTCAAATAATTACAACAATATACAAAGTATCATCTCTATTTCACTCCTCGACATGCTTTAAACTCACTTGGTTTGAGTTTTAGAATCAAATGTACAACATAGATCTCAAAATCTCATAGAGTATACCATTGTGGACAAGTATGATTGTATACACAATAATATATCATATAGATTTAAAGCTTTATATCCTATTCAAAATACCACTTCTATACAATCAGAGTACATACAAAAAGATATATTATTTTATTTCAATACATCATACTCTTTGCTTCTCTGTGTATCTCAAGCTTTCGGAATAATGCATAAATAATGATCTTTGTTTATGAAATCGGAATTCTTCATAAATATGCCTTAACAAATAATATAATTTTATAACTTCATGCTAAACTTTGTTGTTTTTTTATCACCATACCCAAGGATGGGTTTAATAAACAATATGCTTTGTGTACGTGAGCAAGATAAAGGAAAAGATCACAGACAATAAACACTTTACACAATCTATAAATCCCACATCAAACTAGGGTAACTCAAAAAATCAACTCAAGGTTCAAAAAACATGAGAACTAATACACAAAGTCCCTTTTGATACAAGATATAACATGTGTGACACATGTAGAAACCCTTAACTAGGGTAACACAAATCTTTATAACTGAACTGATAACTAGATATAAATAAAAACTTTGCCTCCAATATTCACAACACAAGACCATATAGTAACCAATTTCTCAACTAAAAGAATGAACAAGTAAGTAAAATTGTTACTCTTTTTAATTAAAGATGTTCACGAAACCAAGACAATAATATAAAGCATGAAACTCGTATTAGGGTTTATAGAAAACTCAAAAGACTAAAATCCCTTGCCCCAAACTATCTTCAAAAACCATGTACAAGATACAAAGATAAACAAATAATAAACACGATGTTAACTTTGCTAACTAAAGACTTTCAACAGAGAGAGAGAGAGAGAGAGAGAGAGAGAGAGAGAGAGAGAGAGAGAGAGAGAGAGAGAGAGAGAGAGAGAGAGAGAGGTGGGNAGAGAGAGAGAGAGAGAGAGAGAGAGAGAGAGAGAGAGAGAGAGAGAGAGAGTTGTGGTAACATTAAATGTCTGCCACCACAATTTATGCCCCAACTGTCATAGAATTGTCTTCAAAACAAAGTATACACAATTAAAAACATTTGGTAACTGTTCAACTATATCACAAAAACTTTCTTTCACCATCATTGCCACATGTTCAAGTCAAGAAACTGTTACAAACTCCTCACTATAACTACCTCAACTGATAGCCAACCAAAATCTAATTGTATGTACATGATCCTTAGTATTCTTAGGTATCGATCTCAAAAAATGTAATGTGTATCTGTCTAAAAAAAAACCTTTACATCTTTTATGTTTCCTTATCTCAAATCTTGACCAATGCCAATGGGAATAAAGTCCCACTTTTTTTTCTTTTTCAAACAAATGCCATGGGGAACAAAAGATGTACACCTCCTTGTATTTGCATTAGGACTTTCTCAAAAACAATCTTCTCAACCAATGCAATCAATATGATTATGGGATGAAATAAATATATTCAGCTTTATCCTTGCATAGAGTTCCTTTTCGAAGATCAAACATGATAATGCTAATGTATATCAAATCATGACAACAATGTCAGTGTGTTATAATAGTAACGAGTAATAAATGTCAATATTTCCAAATGTCAAAGTAATATCAATGTTCTCAATGTGCTCACAATTATATAAACCAATCTGAATGTGCTAATCATGTCATGATAATCTGAATCATACTGACGTAGAAGAATGCCCATGACATCTTAGAACATTTGACACTAATGCCAAAATGCCTGAGTTAACACCTTTTTTCAATCTCATTAGTTTGTTATAATCATCAACAAAATCTCATTTAGATAGGAATATAATTAGATTATCAATTTTGTATATAGGTATAAAATAAGATGTTTGTGATAAAGGTACTCTTTATGAGGTAGAAAAGTTCAGTTTTATGATCAACAATTTGCAATCACAGATATATAATGCAAGACAATTGTAGTATTTGCAACCATTGATGCATTTCCCATCAGTTCCTCACTTGTAGGCGTTTGAATCACGATATGTGCAAGGAGTGGCAACAAACACATGGCAGTTGCATATGTGATGTAGAGGTAAATTGAGGGAAAAGCAAATATTTGTTGCACTGACATTTTGACTTATTAGCGCTGTGTTTACTACTGAAACTTAAAAAACATGAAAGATGAAGACCCAATGTATCACACAAATGTATGTACAAACTCTCTCTCTCTCTCTCTCTCTCTCTCTCTCTCTCTCTCTCTCTCTCTCTCTCTCTCTCTCTCTCCATNATGTATGTACACACTCTCTCTCTCTCTCTCTCTCTCTCTCTCTCTCTCTCTCTCTCTCTCTCTCTCTCTCTCTCTCTCCATAGTTGATTTGAAACTATCGCTCCTCCCTCAAGACCTTTGCTACATAAACAACATATACTCCACACATAAAGCAAAAAGTAGACCAAATTTTTTCTTGATTCACCATCCATATCTCTTCAATGTACCCATTGCACACAAAGGTGCAATAGCTAGTTTAAGATCTAGTAACTTGCTATGATAATTCTATTCTCCTCATCTACAATTTTCACAATATAATTTCCCCATTCTCACTTCTCAACATAACCATTGTACCCCACACATAACTTAATTCCTAATATATATTCAATATAAAAAAATATGAAAAAAACAACATAAAAAAGTTCATAGCACTAACTTTAAAATACAATTACTACATTTAAAAAAAATAAATACTATAATCTTTAAAAATAAATTAAACAACGAAAATTTGGAAAAAAAAACAAACCTTATCTTACAAAATCAGCCTTTGTAAAATGATTGCACCTTTAAACTATAACCCATCTTATTTGTAAGATATAACATATAATAATTTTTAAATATAGAGGCAAGAGATGAACAAAAATATGTATAACCCACCCATACTAAGTGGACAACGTCTATGCAACATCTATGCAGGGATCAAAATGCACTATTGACCAAAGTTCTTACTTAATTAAAAATTAAAAATTAAAAATATTTATTTTTAATTTTTAACACTTTTATTTATGGAATGTTAGAATTATTGAATAATTTATAAAAGAAAAAAAATACTAATATTTTTAATTATTTAATTTTATTTATAAATGGTGCATCCTCATCCCTGTATAGCAAGGAAAGGGTAGTCGACAAGATCCTTCATTTTTCGTAGTTAATGCACGCGTCCACTTAGCAGAGTAGAAGAAGATGGAGGATAAGTACAGTGGAATCACAGAGATTCAACCTCTTTCTCCACAGAAAAACCAAGAAGATGATACAAATACCCGCCAGGAGTTTGAAACTACAGCAGGGGAAGGACTTCGAAATCGGAAGCATGCCCCTACATCAGATGAATCTGGTTCTAACCTTGATGTCAATGGAAGTCCAATTACAAAAAAAGACGAATCGACTCCAAATGTCTTCTTCTTCTGGGCATTCTTTGTGGGCATTATCTCGGTCGTTACTCTGGCCTTCGTCATATTTTCCTCACTTATCAGACCAGGAGACGAGAAAACAGAGTATCTAAGCATGCCTCCTGATTTACGCTCGCATTATAGCAAGGGCAAGATGATCAAAGTGCGAATTGGGTACGAGAGAAACTACATCCAAATGTTTGTAAGAGATGAGGGACCTAGAGATCACGCAGAAACAGTGGTTTTGGTTCATGGTTTTGGAGGCAGTTCATACTCTTTCAGAAACGTCATGTCAATGCTGTCTTCCAGGGGAATTCGTGCAGTTGCACCTGATCTGCCTGGCTTTGGTTTTTCAGACAAAACCAGCTTACAAAATGACAAGGAATGGCCTGGTTTTATTGGGAGGGTTAAGGATGTGTACCTCGAGATAAAGGAGAAGGGTTTGTTCTCGGCATTTGATCAGCTAATCGAGACAGGAGAAATGCCTTACCAAGAGCCATATAAACAGACCAGAGTCACCCAAAGCTACCAAGTGATGCAATGCGGGGCAGAAGAGTTGGGCCGCAGCTTGGGACAGGTAATCGAATCCTTAGCTCTTGGGCCAGTGCATTTGGTTCTTCATGATACAGGATTTGAGTCTGGTGCCATTTGGGCTGCCAGCAATCCTTCATTGGTTCGCAGCATTACTCTCATCGATGCAACTCCACATAACCCTTCCGTTCCCTTGTGGATTCTCAAGGTGCCAGGACTGAGTGGTGCGGTAACCCATTTATCCTTTTTGCAATTGGGTTTATTCAAAAGCTGTTGTTCAAGAGCCATTGATACTTCTGCAGCAGAGGCCCATGGGTTTCTCTTGAGGACCAAGAACGCTGCGAAGGCTATTATGGAGATTACAAGCCGTGCAAATTTTAGCTTTGACTTTGAGGCTTGGGCAAATGCGGATCAGATAAAAGAAGTGCCCATCAAAATCCTTTGGGCGAATGAGTGGTCCAAGGATTGGCTGAGAGAAGGTCATCTGATATCTCAGCGACTCCCTCGTGCAGAGTTTGTTTCCCATAGTGGTGGGAGATGGCCTCAGGTGAGAACAAAATGTCTTGATTTGAATCTGGAAACTTTTACATTCTTTTCGCTTCTATTAGCAGTACGAACTGGTCATGGTTTTTAAGTCGTTATTTACTTTTAGAACTAAGAAGTAATCGAAAACTGGTGACAAACACCGTTCCTGTTGTCCCGTAAAATAAATTATATTTCACAACCAGAAGCACCTCGCATTGCAATTACTGAAGTTGCAATGCCTTATTTTACTTGTACCAAGACAGCCAACATTCTGGGCATCATAAGTTGCAAGCTAGTTTGTACATCCTCACTACCCACTTCTAGCAATGATGGCACTCTAACGTATAGTTAGCCAATTCACCACTTTTTCTTAGAACACCATATCAATGCGATACACCTCCTATTTTTAAAGTTAAATTCTGGTAATTTAGATTTTTCTTCCTGAATCGTCGTATTAGTTTTCGTAAATGGATCCTATTGCCAGCTTTTAGTTTGCAGGGTTTTCTATGGGCTGATTGTGTGCTGTACCAGTAGCTTCGAAACTAATTTCACCGCATCAATTGAGTGGAATTGATAGAGACAATTAAAAATTCATCTTCTAATCTATCTACTGTTAGTTAGTATTTACTTGTATACCAAAATATAATTATTAGGTCTTAGGGCAACTTAAATAATTTGAGATATAATAAGACATAGCGCAGTCTTCCATGTGTTTATCTGTAGTGCTTTTTCTGCCATCTAGAATGAGTAATGATGATGATTTTTATCAATACGATGACCGGTTTGTGTTAGGCAAATTTTGTTGACAACGACTGTGTCCGAAATAGAAAGTTTACTACAAGCACTTACATTATGACATATTGAAACTGTGTGAATGAGTTACATGTATTATCCATCAAACACTACATAGGCATATCTAAATGCATCAAAACACGTGTAGCACCCATATTGTATGGGGGACCTTTGACTTCTAAATTGAAAAAAAACTTGACTTCTCTGAGGAACCTTATTTTGGAAAGGGAATCACCAAACTATTGATATCTTAAAGTGAAAGAACATTGAGAAAGTAAATATGGCTTCTTGCATCTCATTATTGATATCATTTTAGAAAATTAAAGACAAAGAACATGAACATTGTTTCAAGTTTCCATCAGGTTTGCGCTGGTAGGTTAAAGGGTTATTTATGTTAAGTAAGCAGGATAGATATATCACGAAACAACAAATAAACATCAGAGAAATTAGAACACAGACAGCAAATTATGTGGCTCACCAATTTGGCTATATCCACAGAAAAAGCAAGGCATTCTTCTTTTTGTTGATTGTGGCAATTAAAAGGAAGTTTTGAATCATTCGTACAAATGTTTCAATCCCCCCAAAATATTTAGAACTCATCAAGGCAGATGAAGAGTCCAAAACTGGGGGAGATGAAATGTTTCATTGGCATAGTCATTGAACCTTTGGCCGGAAAGGATAATGATCGGGCTTCACAACCGGACAATTTCTCACTTGAAGTCCAATCTATGCTGCAAATAACTATGCTCAGAGATATTGCCCGCTTTTCCAGGCTTATTGTCACGTGTTTACCAGACCAAGAGAAGCTCTCCTGAACTCCAACTTCTCTTTTGAAGCAACTTTAGTAAATACATCTGGAGGATTCAAACTAGCACGTATCTTTGCCAACTTTAGCTTACCCTGTTCTAGGACACTTTGAATAAAGTGATATCAAAATTCTATGCGCTTCATTCATTCATGAAAAGCTGCGTTTTTTGCCAAGTGAATTGTACTTTTGCTGTCACCATATAAAATGAAGTCTTGTTGCCTATTACCCAATTCAGATAATAAGCACTACAACCACCACATCTTCTTAGCTCCTTCTGTGATTGCAATATATTTTGCTTCCATAGTGTAAAGGGCCACCACTTATGCAACCTAAAATTCCAGCTGATCGCTGCACTTGCAAATGTGAACTCATACCTTGTGATAGATCGTATCTTAACCAAGTCACCAGCGATATCTGACTCAACATATCCTTGTAATTGTGCATTTTCTTCTCTAAACCTCAATACTTGATTTGATTTGCCCTTCAAATATCCTAGAATTCATTTTACAGCATGCCATTGTATATTTCTTGGATTACCGGTATACCTGCTGACTACTCCCATTGCATGAGCAATGTTGGGTCTTCTGCAGACCATTGCGTACAAAAGGCTTCCAACAACAGAGGAGTAAGGCACTCTTTTCATGTATTCTTTTTCTTCCTATGTCTTAGGACATATCTCAAAAGATAATTTGAAGTGATCAGCTAGTGGTGTGCTCACTGGTTTGGTCTTCTTCATACCAAACTTATTTAGTACCTTTTCACTATATTTCTCGTGACAATTTTATTTCCTTCTTCCTATCTCTAATAATTTTCATTCCAAGGATTTTCTTCGCAATACCCAAATCCTTTATTGAAAATTTGAATTTCTTAACCAGTTGTTGTTTTAGTTTGCTAACTACATCCATGCTAGTTCCCATCACTAGCATATCACCAACATATAATAGTAACAACCAAACTCACCATTTTCCAAAGTCTTGTAAGTACACAGAATGGTCAAATTCATATCTAGAGAAATTTTGCTGAACCTTAAATCAATCAAATTTTAAATATCATTGCTTTGGAGCCTATTTCAATCCATACAAACTTCAATTTAGTCTACATGCCTCTTTACCTTCTTTCTCAAAACCTTCAGATTGCTTTATGTACAACTCTTCTTCGAAGTCACCATGTAGAAAGGTTGTCTTAACATCAAGCTGCTTCAATTCAAGATCATAAACAACTGTTAAACCCAAAATTGCTCTGATAGAGGTCATTTCACAATCAGTGAAAAAATCTCTGTGGAATCAATGCCCTTCTGCTGATCCTATCCTTTGACCCCTATCCGCCCTTATATCTCTTCTTCCCACTTCTTCCTTTAACTTATATACCCATCTATTTTTCAATTCTTGCTTGTTAGGTGGAAGAGACTAAATCAATCCCATGTCTGATTTGTCACCACGATCAAATATCCCATCCCAACTCTCATAGCTTCCATCCACTGTTTGTTGTCTTTATCTTGAAAAGCTTCTTCAAACGTAGCAAGTCCAGCTTCATTGGAAAGCAACAAATGTTGAATGAAATCATTATGTTTTGTTGGAGGTGTGCACTCCTTGGTGGACCTTTGAACTTGAGGAATCAATTCCTATGGAGTACCCTCCTCATGAGTACTACTGGGGTGATCTTGCTTTTCCTTATCATGGAAATGTAGGGGCTGAGCTTTTGGTTGTATTTGTGGATGAACTTGCACTTGTGGCTGATTTACAATCTCCTTTTGTTTGAACACATCACTCCCATTTGTGATGTCTTCTAATAGAACATCCTTCTTGGCTGATATTGTTTGTTCTTGTAAAGTTGCCATTACCTTTTCATTAAAGAGCACATCTATACCTTGGTAACTGGGTCCCACAACCTATAAGCGTATTTTCATCTCCATTCCCAACAAAGATATACCTTTTAACTTTGCGTAAAGCTTCATTCTTTTTTCTGAAGGGGTATGAATGAAAGCTTCACACCCAAACACTTGTAGGTTGTTATAAGAAGTCCTCTTTCCTAGCCACTTCTTCTTTGGAACTTGAAAATATAATCAAGAGGACGGACCTCGTATTTAAAGCCTTAGCCCAAAACTGTTTTCTTAATCCAACATTTGAGAGCAAACTACGTGCTCTTTCCAAAATGGTTCAATTTAATCTTTGTGTTGTACCATTCTCTTGTGGCGTAAGAGGAACAATCTTGATAATGTTAATGCCTTTTTTCTGTACAACATACATCAGATTCATTTGAATAGTACTCACCCCCGTTTACAGTTTTTAAACACTTAATTTTACTGCCGGTTTGGTTTTCTACAAGTGCCTTGAAAGTTTTAAACATACTAAACACTTCAGACTTATTTTTCATCATATAAACCTAAACCTTCCTAGTACAACCATCTAGAAAGGTAACAAAATAATTTTCTGTGCCAGTAGATGCTATCTATGAGGGGCCAATGACATTTAAATGCACTAATTCCAACTGTCTTGACTTTTTCTCATGTTTTATTGGTAAAGAATATTGTCCTCTTCTGTTTTCCATATATGCAATGCTTGCATAACTTCGAATCCATCAATTTCAAATCTGGAAGCTAATTCTGTTTTCTGCAAGATCTCAAGACCTTTCTTGCTCATGTAACCAAGCCTTTTATGCCAAAGTTTTTTTCCACTATTAGCAACCACCATTGTAATTCCCTCTTTTGTCTAATCCTCTTAGCACATACAATGTACTAAATTTGCTTCCTCCAGCAATCACCAATGCTCCTTTTGTCACCTTCCACATACTAGACTCAAATGTAACACTATATTCTTGAGCATCCAACTGCTAGCTGAAATACAATTTCTTTTGCGCGGAGGAACATATTAAACATCCTTTAGCAACCAACTGTTGCCTTTTTTCAAGTTAAGAAAACATTTTCTTTGCGACTGATACTGCAAGGTTCATCATCACCGAGGTAAACATTACCAAAATTACTGGCTTGATAATTTTTGAAATAATTTCTACACGATGTCACATGAAATGATGCTCTTAAGCCAAGCACCCAAACGTCTATAATGGCTTCTACTGTAGACAAAATAAGAGCATCTACATCTTCTTCATAAGTTCTATTTGCCTCATTTTGTTTTGATTGATTTCTAGCCTTTTTAAATGACCAACTATTTTCGTCATGTGGCCTTCCTTACTGCAATACCAACAACTGATATTCTTGCCTCTAGATTTTGATCTTATGCTGGACTTTGATCTTCAATAATTATCCTTTCCTTGTTCCTGTGTTCTCACTCTGTTGCCAATTACCAAAGCATCTCCCAATGAGGTTCCTTGGTTTTTCCTTCTCACGTCCTTGTTGAGAAGTATCCCAACAATATCATCGAATTTCAGCATGCTTCCCTTCTTACAGATACCAAGTTGCTAACAGCCATAACAACTCCTTCCCAGCTATCAGGTATCAAGTAATGAACACAACAAGATAGCCTTGATCTCATCATTCAAATTAATATAGACTGAAATTAATTGACCGACCAAGGTGTTGAACCCATTCAAATGATATGTGATGGTACCATCTTCCTTCATTTTTAATTGTACAATTTCTTCATCAGATATACTTTGTTTGAAGCAGAGGCCATCTTATACATGTCTGACAGATGATCCCATAATCCTTTTGTTGTCTTTTCTATTGAGACATTAAACAAGAGATTGCTAGATAGTGAGAGAATGATCGTAGCCACTGCCTTCTGATCTAGTTTGGCCTAGTCTTCATCCAACATTCCTGTTGGCTTTTTTTTGATTTTCCTTCCAGCATGATTGAAAGGTCCATTCATATTAAAAGAGCTTCGAGCAACAACTTCCACATCCTGAAATTTTGTACTGAGGATTTTTTGATTCTCCATTTGTTTGTCTCCATTTCTTCTTGTTTGTGAAAGATTTCCCCAATTCTCTTCAGCTCTAATACCGATTGTTATGTAAGAAGGACTAGATAAAAAATATATCTCTATCACCAAACAACAAATAAAAAACATAGATAGGAGAACACAGACACAATAAATTATGCGGTTCACCAATTTGGCTACATCCACAGGGAAAGCAAGGTATTCATCTCTTTTTTGATCACAACAATTACAAAAAAGTTTTTCTATCATCCATACAGCTGTTTCAATCCCCATAAAAATATATAGAACTCATCAAGGTAGATGAAGAGTCCAAGAACATGGGAGATGAAACATGTGGTTGGCATAGTCACTGAAATGTTGGTTGCAAAGGGAAAGGATCGGGCTTCACGACCAAACAATTTGGCCCTATGTTATATTACATATAATTGTTGATCATCTTGCATCAGGCTTGTGATATCATTCTGTTGATGTCATGTCCCCGTTTGAAACCCTAACTATGATATCCCCATCCTTGATATCATACTACTAATATTACACACGATTCTTCAATTTTTGTCAAGTCTCTAAAAGAGACAAAAAATGCAGAAGTAACATATCCATTTTAAGTAAGAAGACCACCCTCACAGGAGAAGAATTGGATTAAGTCAATCAGTCGACCAACTAAGGCAAGTGTATGAGAAAGGATAACGTTAAGCATTTCGTTAAAGTAATGACAAACATCGAACTATGTTAAACATTGACACCAAGAGTTGACTGGACAACAAATATGATAAGTAGATATCGTTTATAGGCAAACACGCCTTGGTTATGATAATCAATATTATGGGAGTTGTGAAGAAGGTAAATAGCAGCGATTAATGCTAACTGAGAGATTGCCAATGACATTTTCCTCTGCAGTACACGTATCCCAGTCCCATGTTAGTAAGACCAGGAGGGTATAGACAAAAGTCAGAGATCAAAGCCACCAAACCCTGGAAGACAAATATTGATGAAAGGCATGGAGCGATGGATTTGGGAAGTAATCATATGGGCTCTTTGACGGGTCAAATAAGGAAAGAAAACGGGAAGTATTGCTAATAGTATTAGAATATTGTAATGTTTCTTAATGGTCATCTTAGTTAGTCTTTAGTTTATTAGTTAGTTTCTATTTTCGGTCTTAGTTACCAATTTTTTTTTTAGAAACTTCGTCTTTGTAAATCTATATAAGGAGACTTTGTCTCCATTGTTTAATATATCAAACTATTAAGTTCTGTAACATGGTATCAGAGCCGATGGGGTTTCTCAGAATTTGGCGAATTTTTTAATAAAAAATTCATGAGCCTCTTCTGATATGGAATTTTTCCAGAATATTGCTTTTTGATTTTTTATCGTTGGAGGTTTTTTATGAAAATTGTGGTTCTTTAATCCTTTGAAAATCGAGGGTTTTTTGTTCCTGTGTTAGCGTTTTTCTGCTCCCGTGGGTTTTGAAAATTCACAGGTCTTTGTGTGAGCCGTTTTTCTGCAAAGGATATCGGTGATAATAATGTGTTTAATGCCAAACAATAGGATGGGAGATAAAGCGGCGACACTACCTTGAGACACTAATATATAAAATAGCCATGATATTGACACCGAGGATATTGAGGTGTATAAGAGCAGCGATAAAAGGTTTATGTCGTACATAGTCAATGAAGTACGATGTAAGGAATTACAGTGAATTACCAGTAGTGTGGCCCGCCAACTACAATCACAGTGCTCAAGTGTTTCTATATAGGTGATAAAGGAAGGATTGCCATTATGTTTGCAAAGGACCAGAACAGAACTAAAGATCGATAAAGACAATTAAGACGGAGGACTAATCACCATTAAGTATGGTGCGATAACATACAACTCTGTAATTGCAAACAATGATAGTAGTGACAGTGATCAAGGGATATCCCATCAAAGGAACATCGATTAAGGCATTAGGAGGATCCGTTACAGTGAAGAGGTTGATTAAGAAGGATATCGACTTAGTGTAAGAAGTCATATTGATGCCGCACAACAATGTTGATGTTTGTAGTTTCGATCAGATAAAATGTAGAAGACATTGATATTACGAGAGTACTCAGTAGATCAATTGTAATATATATGGATACTTATCAATATATATATAATAATAATAATGGATATTATTATTATTTTATATGCATTAATATATATACATATATTTATATTTGGAAAATTATGTTTGATCTTCTCTCATAATAGTAATGCCTTGGATCGATTGACATCACTAATATACTCATGATTATCGATTCATAAAAGAATCAAATGAATGTGCAAGTATAACTACATACCGATTTGCTGTGTATCAGTTACGCTTTATTATTACATACTAAATTGCTAAGTATCGGTTATACATACCGATCTCTTAAATTGTGATTAGCATATAAGGATCGGGTGTCATATGTTAACCTATCGATTGGGTACTTTGTGATCGAATGTCTTGTGTTATGATCGGGCACCATTCACTATGCATTGTTTTGAGTTTGTACCGATTAGTTACATCGGTTGCATTAGTGATCGGTTATAATAAACGACTTCTTGAGGAGGCACGATGGTATAGAGTCATGTCTCCTTGAGGAGACATGCCTCTCTACCACCGTGGCTCCCTATATATACTTATTCGTTAATCGATCAAAGACAAGCATATACAACAATTAAATGCAAGTCTCATTCATCCAATCAGCATAGTATTTGATCCACATTCATTTCTTAGAATCATTGATTATTAATATATTTATATATCTATTACTATATCAGTAAAATATATATATTTTGTTTAAATATATATCATACATATATTAAAGAGATTATATATAAAGTGGGTTTTTTTGAAAAGAAAAATTTAAAGCCTTATAAATTTGATCTAAAATCAACATGGTATCAGAGTGAGGTTGTCTTAGTGTGTAGAACCTTTGGACATTTGAGACAGGTCATGTGAAGAATTCTGGTAATGTTCGAGAACGGCGACATCATTCTGTGACTTTGCATGATATTTTCTATATGGGCTCACCTTACATAATGAAATACTTGAAATTTATAAAAGATAAGTATTCCATGTTTTATTAATGCACATGAATTATTGAGTTTGTAATTTATGCTATTGGTTGGTAAAATCTTGTATGCTTCTATCATTGGTATTTCCGTTCGAGATAGTTTAGTTTATGAGCTATTTGTAATCTCTCTGACATAGCTTCAGGACGGAAGCACAAGAAATTGTTTTCAGAGGAAGTTTGACATTTCAAAAAAAGGACAAGAGGTTGATACAAGAACTTGAGCTTCAGAGGGAGCAGATAGAGGATATGGTTCAATCAACTTTTGATAATCTCGGTTGTATTGATTCAGAGGGAGTAGACCATGTCGAGATGGATTCTCTAGTGATCAAGAAAATATAACAGTCAGAGGACTATGAATCATGAATGCCTCTTTGGGCCCTGTGTAAATCATGAGGAAGTGACGACTTCCAAATGATTATCACTTGTATTTGTTAAAGTTATTGGAAGGTGACGATCTTACAATAACTTGATCTTCTATCATGATAGACATCTTATGATGGCTGAAACAGACCATGATAGATGATATCTTGCATGGTGGATTGAGTTCATTAAACATGCCATGATCTTCTATTGTGACAGACATCTTATGATGGCTGAAACAGATTGTGATAGATGATATGAATGTTCCTATGGTAAGTGCACATTACCTATGGACATTTGTTGAGTACTTGGTGCACATCATTGTAATGGTCTATAGTAGAACTGTAGATGTTTCGAGCTAAATTCAAATAAGATTTTTATCAAAAAACTTTATCTTGAGTTTTGCCTGTTCTTGCTTCTCGGAAATGTTTCGTGTGAAGGAGATTGGTTTATCAATCGGAGCGGTGCTAGTATAAATGTCAACCACTTAAGTGCAACTTAAACATTTTGTTGATAATCTCATATGAGTAATTTCCAACATATATAAGAAACAATTACATTCATTCAGCTTTTCTAAAAGAAACGCAGTACATTAAATAATTCAGACAAGAAGCAGTCACCACTTACAGGCGACCTCCAGCAAGATACGTCTGGTCTTCCAGCACCCTGAATAGGGCAGCAACACAACACTGTCAGCGTTTGAAGCTGCTGTAGCTGGTCTCCTACCGCGCGAGCCCAAGGTAATAACAGTATGAGCTCCGTTTACTGCTAAGGACTGTTGTAGCAACTCCTTCTCACCCGCACTGCAACATATATGCAGCGCGACAACACCAGGCTCAACTCCCGCGCGTGCTTCCTGCTCTCTTCCACACTGTCAACCAATGAGCCACATTTGTACACCCAACACCCGGACTGCTCCAGAGATGGATGCGATTATTGGTGGTTATGGCGTGGGATGAAACACATTGTTCAAAGGTGACTGTAGTAAGTCCTCTCAGTCCCGCGACTAATCTGTGAAGTCTTAGCAAGCGTATGAAGCTGCTATAGCTGCTCCTCGTATACGCTGGGCATACATATTGGTTCCTCCTTAATCAAAGACACTGCCAACACTTGACGCCACTACACGTGGGAACTCCTTATATCTTTAATAGCCTGTGTTCGTTTCTGAAAATCCTTCCTTATAGAGATTACAACAGACAAATCCGAATTCTGAGATGAGTATCCAAGCCAATGTCTAGACTACTGTACTTCCTGTGGGAAATGATGCTTATTTCCTTGTTTGCTAATTCTGAACCCAAGAAGCCATTGCCATAACACTGATTTTTGATGTTACCAATTAATATCCAATGTGAAATTTGTAGTAATTCCACCTTGTTGAAATGCTAGGGCTACGTCCAACCTTTCAAGTTATCCTCAAGGGTTTGCGTCCTTAAGAGAGATATAACCAGTCACAAATGCAACCATAATTTAATTTCTTTGTTTATAATATCTCTTTGTGCTTTTCCCAAGAAAGCCTTTTTCTTTTATAACCTCAAAGTGAGGGAAAACTCCACAACTTAAGCAATGTGGGATAAAGGTGCTCACTTAAGTTACTTTAAGTCACTTAAGTCACTTTTATAAAATAAAGTAACTTAAAGTCATAAAGTGACTTTATAATAGCCTTTTATAAAGTAAAGTGACTTTACTTTATAAAATGAGCCCAAATAATAAATGCTTGCCCACTAAAGCCTGTGACTGGCTGACATCCTCTGAAAGAAGCCCTTAGCCTATCTGGATGGGGGAGATAGACTAACCAGGCGCCATAATGGCCTACTGTGGGGTTGGGGACATTGCAGTCCTCCCTTCCCGGGATTGCTTGCCCTCAAGCAATCTCAATGCAGGGTGTTGCAGAATAGACTCACCCTCCCATGTATCATCCTCTATCGGTAAGTCCTTCCATCGAATCAAGTATTCTCTGATATCCCTGTTCCGCAACTTCCTCTCTCTGATCTCAATCACCTCAGCTGGCACCAAAACCAATTTACCCTCCTCATCAAGTGGGGGTAATCCAACTAAAGGGACTATCTGCTGTCCTATTGCCTTCTTGAGGCAAGACACATGA
>MU223795.1:2697254-2723715 GCA_018584345.1 Thuja plicata
GAGTACTTGGTGGACATCATGAGACTTGATGTTGGTAGGCCATTACTCTGAGTATTTGGAGAATATCATGCGACTTGATATTCTGTGACCAATACTCCCAATATCATAAGATGATATTTTTATGAATTTATGAGTTATGGTGAATATCACGAGACTTGATATTCCTGGTCAGACCATATCTCTTATATCATAGTAATGTGATCAAAATAAACTTTCACAATTAACTTTGTGTTGCTCTCTTAGATTGATGGATTTTATCTTCTCTAACTAAGAGAGGGAGTGTTGATGTTTGCAGTTTCAATCAGGTAAAATGTAGAAGACATTAATATTATGAGAGTAGATCAATTGTAATATATATGTATACATATCAATATATATATAATAATAATAATGGATATTATTATTATTTTATATGCATTAATATATGTACATATATTTATATTTGGAAAATTATGTTTGATCTTCTCTCATAATAATAATGCCTTGGATCGATTGACATCACTAATATACTCATGATTATCAATTCATAAAAGAATCGAATGAATGTGCAAGTATAACTACATACCGATCTGCTATGTATCGGTTATGCTTTATTATTACATACTAAATTGCTAAGTATCGGTTATACATACCGATCTCTTAAATTGTGATTAGCATATAACGATCGGGTATCATATGTTAACATACTGATCGGGTACTTTGTGATCGAATGCCTTGTGTTATGATCGGGCACCATTCACTATGCATTGTTTTGAGTTTGTACCGATTAGTTACATCGGTTGCATTAGTGATCGGTTATAATAAACAGCGACTTCTTGAGGAGGCACGATGGTATAGAGTCATGTCTCCTTGAGGAGACATGCCTCTACACCACTGTGACTCCCTATATATACTTACTCATTAATCGATCAAAGACAAGCATATACAACAATTGAATGCAAGTCTCATTCATCCAATCAGCATAGTATTTGATCCACATTCATTTCTTAGAATCATTGATTATTAATATATTTATATATCTATTACTATATCAGTAAAATATATATATATATATATATATATATTTTTGTTTAAATATATATCATATATATATATTAAAGAGATTATATATAAAGTGGGTTTTTTGAAAAGAAAATTTAAAAGCCTTATAAATCTGTTCTAAAATCAACAAACAAGGGCATAATAATCATCAATCGACTCAGTCAATCTAGGTGTCGAATAAGGAAGGGAATCAATAGGATTACCAATTGACTATTCATTAACAGCATAAGCTGATTCAACTGATCATTGATTAGTAATAACCAATCAAAACTATCCTTATCGATTTAATGCCAGCAACTACAATAATCTGGTATCAACGATAATCAATAATCTGAATGATCACATAGATTTATATCCTAAATCAATTACTTAAGGAAAGCTGCGATCAGATTTCATAACCAATCGGTTATGACATAACAAATCAAGTATGCTTGAAGAGGCACTATGATAAATAACAATCAATTAAATCAATTGACATGCAATGGGGTGATTAAGGAAGAAAGACATTTTTGAAAAGGCATGAGACGTGTTTTCTGAATATGACTTATCATCCATTGGAGGGATATAAAGAGGCACTCAATCTCACCCCATTGGGCATCACGGGATGAGGAAGAATCAGATTTATATATATTATATGTGTTATTCTAAAGAAGATATCAGAGAAGCAATAAGCTCATCACTATTTACTGGCAGTCATCGGCAAAGAGAATAAGATAGTAAGAAACAGACTTAAGTAATAAACTCAGACCAGCATCACTGCATATAAATAATATATAATAAGTATTTGCTAGTTGTTCTATATATTGATTTGGTAGACATTTCAGTGACATGTTCTTATGCTGATATATATATCTACTTATACATGCTATTCAGTAGTTTGATATATGCTTTTCTTTGATAACTTATAAATGCTGTAATATAGAAATTACATGTGAAATATTATGTTTCTTGTTTGTCATAATTAGCCATGGTAGGGGAATGAGGAGGTCACAAAAGGGAGAATGATGATGAGGTCACCTTTTTAGTATCTCACCTCATGGTTCTGACTGGAGTGTCTCAATGAGGCCAAAGGGGGACAAGTGGACTGCCTTTGGGCTTAGGAAGGGTAGACTTTCGGGGCACCTTGCTATGAATGACCCCCACAGACCTTACCATGGGAGATGGGTGTTCAATCATTTGAAGTCAAGTGAGGAGTGGTAAAATGAAGGAAAACGACGATGGGACCCCACACTAGGTAGCCCACCTCATATGTATGGCACAAACCACATGAGGCCAAGGGGGATGGTATATCCACTCTTGGGCTTAGGGTAGGAGGTTACTGGGGTACCTCATCAAATCACCCTAACTTAGCACTTCTATGGTTGGGTCACCTTGATGTTAATTTTAACAAACTAATATCTTGATCATATTTGTTGTTGAAGTTTAGCGGCAGTAGTTATCTTTTCCGTGCGTGACTCTTCATTTCATCTTCTTTGTAACCAATTCATTGCATAAGTTCACCTCAATCTGAAATGACATATTCTTGGACAATGAAGGGTCAAGTTAAGAATATATACGTCAAGGAAGTATGGGCATTGCGTGAACAGTTTTTGAATGGCCTAGTGTTTGGCCAAATTGTAAATCAGTTTTCTGTTGTCTTTCATTAATATAAGTGATCTTTTGTGGTTGGGTTTTTCTCCCTTAAGGAAGGTTTTCCCAGGATAATTGCTGTCTGTGTCTTATTGTTCATTATTTTTGATCTTTGGCTGCTTATTTTCATTCCTGGTATAAAAACATTAACAGTTTAGTTATGAAATATGATTATAAATAATAAATTAGTGTAACACGGGTCTTGGGGGACGAGGGGACGACAGGACGAGTTTCTGGGACATGGGGAAAAAGGGCTTCAATTTGGGGATGAAATATCCCGAACTAGGATATTGTTTCAAATCTGATTTGGGTTTTCAATTTTTGCCATGTTTTGCTTCATTTCATTGCAAAATAACAACATGCAAACATGCACAGGAAACAATATAGATTTCCAAGGAAATTAAACATGCATGGCTGTTACATCAAATATACTGTTGTTACAATGCTAGAACATGCATAAAATTTCTAGGCAAACATATTGGTGCAGGAGCACCCAAACTGAACCAATTGTTCCTATGGACCCTAGGGGTTCTCTCAAGGTCCTAAGAGGCCTTTACAAATGCTAAGACATTAGGATTAGACATTGGATCACCATGTAAGGCCATAGTACCAAGATTGGCACATTATGAGCCCTTGGGTCACTATGAGTCACTAATGATCCCAAACCCTAGGAATAGGTTATTTTTGAGTTTTTAGTGTTTTGATCCACTAGGGATCACCTAAATAACATCTTGACCAAATTTGGTCATTAGATTTGCAAAATTGCAAAAAATGTAAAAGTTGCTCAAAAGTTGTCAAGCAAGTTTTGAGCAAACTTAACTTTTTAAAAACCAACTCCCAAATGGTCAAGTCGGGTTAGACTTGTCATGTAACCGTTGGGAGTACCTACATTAGCCCTTTCAGGCGGGTGGTAGGTTGATGATGTACTTTGATATTTGAAAATCAATAAAAGTAACCATTTTCTTGCATTCTGAAGAAAATAGTCACCGTGTACGGTCGGGTACAGACAGAGGGGCATGTGACTCTGACACCAAAAGTTAGGGGTATGAATCTACTTCCAATTGGTCTTGGTCTCATGTGCTGATCAATCTTGGTTTGAAAGTTATCCCATTTTCAAACTCACTGCCTGGATTATAGGCCCTAATTCAGGGTTTCTTAGTAAATTAAGTGTATTTCTCCTTTCCACCATGGGAATTTAATGGCCCTTGGTGGAAAGCTTGTTTTTAGGATGCTCTTCAAGATTCTGCAAGATAGGTTCTTCAAGTTGCAGGGAAATGGAAATGAAGTGATGCCCTAGGTGTATATCCTTATGTATGCACCTATCTAGAATTAGGACAGCAGTCATAACTTTTGTTTGGGGATTGACCAGAAGCTCTAAGTCGAAGGAAGTGTCATTTGTGCATACCCTCACACAACCCAATCATCAGTTTGGGCATTGGATGCATCTAAAGGACACTTGTAGTGTAAATGGAGGCCTAATTAGGGCTAATCGGTGGAGCAATTTGGTGTGTCATTTTGTCTTCCTTTCAAATTCAAGTTCTAGGGCTTGAGTCCAAGGTCATAGGCCATATAGGGTGTCAGAATCCCCAACCAGTTCATAGGGTTATGTGGAAGAATCTCACTTGAGATCAAAATTCCCTTTGAAAAAGGCTACAAGCATAGTCTTGTGATTGTGAAGCAACCATGTCTTATGGATTGCATTTGAGTGAAAGAACCATTGGAACTATTCAATAGGGACCTAAATAGACCTTACCTACAAGCATAGGTCACCCCTGGTCCTATATGTCACTTTGGGGGTGTTCTTGTGAATGAGGGTCACTTGCTTGTTAAACCAACCTTGGTAGTTGGTGTTGGAGGATTGGTGAAACCTAGTGATTAGGTTACCCTTGGGGTTTTGGGGTTGTGATAGCCTTAACCAAGTCCTTTTTCCACACTTGTGATAAGTGTCAAGCATTTTGGCTTTCAAAGTTGGTGATCTAGGGAACATTGCCTTATTTGGGTCACTAAGAGGCTTCCAGTTGCCCACTTTGCATCACATATCCTCATGACTCCACACCAATATCATCATAACACATGTGAGATATGATCATTTGTAACATACAAAAGAAGATTGAAAAACATGCAAGAAGAGAGACCTATGCAATGTGAAGCTACTACTGTAGAAGTGCGCCAATGCCAACATGCAAGGACAAATCAAGATCAACCAAGCCCACAAATAATCGGTGCAATATGAAGAATGATTGCTGTCCAAAAATGGAGAAGCTGCTACTACACAATCGCCCTATCCGAAAAATCTCCTCTAAAACCTGTTTAAAATAATGTAAACTTGCTCAATGATGAACCCTGAGTGAGCCCACCTCTAAAGTACTGTTGGGTTTCAACTTTCCGTCCAACCTATGAATATCCAAGGGTTTCCGTCCTCAGATATGGTTGCTACTGTCAAACCAGCAACAATAGAGAAATTATCAAGTATCAAATCAACATATCATAATAGAATGAGACTCAAAACCTCAATCGAACCTTTTATAAAAATCCCTAGCCAAAAAGCTATCACTTTCCTTGTTCTAATTCTTTTATTTAGCAACTTAGGCAAATAATAATATTTGCCTCACATTTAATAATTCACTCCCATGGCCTAGGAAAGACTTAAGTCATAACTTAAGTTGGCCCCTTTTTAATAATTGCCAAAGAATAATTAAATTCATATTAGCAATAATTATAGCTTTTTCCTCTTTTTATTAACTTAATGCTTTAGCCTATGCGGAGAATAGATAATAGGCTAGCATTAGTCTTTATTTATTTATTGATGTGCTAGGCAAAAAGGGGACATTATAGGGGATGCCGGGACGATGGCGGGGGGAGGGGGCGGCGGCGGGGTGGTGGTGTTGTATATATTATATATATATACATATACATATACATATACATAGTACATGAAATGCTAGTTATGAAAAGATGTATAATAGTATAAGAAGTAAAATAGCAAAATTGAAAATGCCAAATATAGTATTTGAAATACTAAATACAAAATACAGTATACTTGAACCTTGAAGTTTTTTACATTGAACATTGAACATTGAACATTGAACATCGAATTACAAATTACTATTAAAAATTAGAATACTAAATAGAATTGTCGAATCGACAAATGGAAGATTTATATTATATCATAAACATGACAATAACACTACATGAATTGCAAACATAGAAACACCAACATATAAGCCTCAGTTCTGATTTTTACTGAGGGTAGTCAGCATAACTAGCAATAATGTATGCAATAGCAGCTACAAACCCTCATAAATTGCCCATATTATGTTTGCAAATGATCTGAAAACGTCCTTCAATCAGCTAAAAATCTATTTATATATCTGGCCATCCTCGCGTTCTGGCGGAGGTTGAGCGGCGGCTGAGTGGCGATGGGGAGACGCCAAGTACCCGTCCCCAAGTCTCCAGGACGTCCAAGTACTGAAAACTCCGGGGTTTAGGGAGGGGGACGTGTCCCCGTGTTATACAGTAATAAACCCTAACTATGTTGCAGGGCTTCAATCAGAGTGAAAGGTATCTCTTAAATCCTAACTGTTTGACAAAAAATGTGATTTAGGGCAAAATTTGGATACTCATGATTTGGGGACATTACAGTTGAGAGCAATTTTTCTACATCTCTATTTTGATCGGGAAATTGTAGGACTTTCCATGGAAGGATTATTCAAATTGTATTTTGATTAAAGTGATAAAATTTCCTTTCTTACCATTTTTCACATCCAAAATGACGATGTTTCGATGTTTACCACCCTGAGTTGGCCTAGTGGTGGAGAACTTGTGCTCTTGAAAGAGAGGTCACAAGTTCAAATCCCACGGGGGTTGAGGTATGTACGCCTCGTTTGTAGCATAGTTAGGTGCCTCCGACAATGAGTACAGGGTAGTCCCATATTACTGTAACCATACATAGACCCAAAAACATATGGCTGGTAGCGTGGACTATAGAAGTTCCTTTCCTTTCCTTTCCTAAATTTATTATTGGTAAAGATTATCACTTTCTTGGTTGAAGGGTTAAAATAAGTTTAGTCAAGATCCATTAAGTGAAAGTAAATTCTATTCTGATGGTAGAAGTGACATACAAGTATGTCATAGTTTTTCCTCATTTAAGCAAAAGTCTGAGGGTTTTGGACTGATAATGAACCTGCAGACTTCAAAGGATGAAGCAAGAAAGATGCCTTCCACAAGAGAATGTTCAAACATGAGCTTGCATGAGCAATGAGATTGAATTACTCAATTAGATATGAAATTGTGATATGATATAATATACAATAGGCCTTGCTCATATAGGCAAGGTGATGAGGTAAGATTACGACTACCTTTGATACATACATTAAATGTCCAATGTATAATAATAAATGCATATGAGCTAAAAGTAAATAATGAGACATGGCCCCATTATAAGAGAACTTCTAGAATGCCGCCTAGGATTACTAACATGATCCTATCAACAATATTAAATAACAAGTTGCATAAAGTAACTTTATGACATCTAACTCATGACAACTAATGCCTAAGTAAACTTAACATGTGAATTATGTGCTCTTCACTAGGATTCAAGGTAAAAGACCTTATTAGGACATTATATTCACTCTAATACAAGGCACTATGTAGTTTAGTGTGGCTTGCCTTTTTCTATGTGCTACTCTTGTGATTTTCTCAAAATAGTTACATAATAGTATTCTTCATCTTATGTCCAAAATTTTGGGCTAAAAGACATTAATTGCCTGCATAAACAAGAAAATAAATCCAATAGTAAATATGTTCTTTCATTTGAAACCATAGGTGCCTAGATGGATCTTAGCCAAATGGAACATGTCATGTTAAAATGCCTTCAAAAGGGGCTTTGGGTGACTGCATAGCTATAGCAACCTACTAAGGGCATTTTAATAAACAAAATATATCTATATATACCTCATTTTCTTAATTTGCAAAAATGAAAATACTGATTATTCAATGATTTGTTAAATTAAACGTCAATACACAATCAAAACTATAATTAATATTTAATAGTCTTCACATTGCTCTTACTCAAAAGCATCAAAGTCAACATTTGGTTCAATTTCGTTTGAACCACAATTAATTGGAGTGCCACTCTCATTATGTGTCAAATGTAGAAGTTACCTCATCTATAGAGATTTTGGCAAGCTCTGCAATTGTAGCGCTTTAGTCGGCACGCTCAAGACTTTAATCCCGATTCTTTTTCACCCCATCATTGTATTTAGTTGTCTTATGTGACAAGCGACGAAAGTTGGAGTGCACAAAAATCAATTCCTTAGTTTTTTTTGCACCCAATTGGTTGTGCTTCAACAAGTTGATGGAGGAGTATGTACTCCAATTCTGCTCAGCTGAAAAAGAATTCACAACCTATTGAATATGAATACAATATTTAGTAATTAATTTTATTAATACAAAACACAAATTATAAAATTTTATTATGATAATATATAGCAGCAAATGAAAAACAAAAAAAATAAAAAGATAAATACTTAGAGAATTTTTATTGCAAGAGGTTTCAAGTAAATAGAGCCTTGGCCATGTACCACCCACCATTTATGAGCATTTTGTGTTGTCTCAAAGAGCGCAAACATCATGATTCCTTGAAAATATGAAGTGGCCAAACTCACTCAAGACAACACTTTGGATATGTTAATTTGAAAATATTCTTCTAAATGCAGTCTTGTAGCCAGTAGCGGCCTCTTCATACCTATATGGTGCCACCCTCCTTGACAAAGAATGTATCTATTTGCTATAATTCTTTGGGGACAAAACAATGCTAGGAGATGTAAGGGTGTGTTCATCTTGTTCCAATGTTCAATGATGATCTTTTGCACACTTTTGAAAAATGTTTTTGTTGGGTCATGCTCCTTCGTTTCTATTATGGTTCTTATCTTTTCAACCACAAAGTTCATGCCATCATAAATTTCATCTAAACACGGGTGAGCTATATCCACATACCTGATGATGATGGGCTGAATGATACTCAAAACATATTCTACACGAGCCCACCACTCATCATCTAGGATTAACACTTTGACTTTTTGGGCTCTCTATATTTGATTACCTCCATACACTCCAAAAACTATTGTTGACCATAGCATTCATTGCATCTCGCACCTTCACAAGTCATGTTAAGTTGATTGTGTTGTGCAAATCAAGCTTCGACAACCTAACTTGGTGTAAAAAAATACAAATTAAAATATTAAAAGGTAGATGAAATGTCATATATCAACAATTAAAATAATAATTTAAAATCTAAAAAATATGAAAAAATCAAATTTAAACTACCTTCAACAACTCCAAGTTGGAGAAGGTCTTGAAGATGCCTTGTGACATGTGATGAATAGTCACAAACATTTGAATCTCCTCGGCCTTTATTTCGATTTCTTTGATCCTCTCAATTTTTGTGCCAATCTTTTGCAATATCAAATTGTGTGAGTGGATTGTACATGGTGTCCAAAAAATGTGACCATATGTACCTTTCACTATAGAACCAACCACCCTACAATTTTTAGCGTTGTTTGTTATGACTCGGACAACATTTTCTAGACCCACCATTTCAATGGATTCTATGAGGATATTGTCAATGGAAGTTGCATCCTTCACTTGCCCTTCACAATCAACTACCTTCGTGTATCCTTGATTGCTCTCAATAATGCCCCTACCAAAGCTTTCTCCTTGGCCAAGTTAAAAAAGTTGGCCCATGCATAATGCACCACAAAATTGGATCATCCTGTGCCAAAGTTGCCCTAGTCATCTTGGTCTCCACAAACTAACCCCTAAGTGTGGGAAATTTTATCCATTCAGTACAAGTGATGTTGGCCTTTGTAGAATCACACATCTTTCGACTGGTCTTCATGAACCTTGCCTTCACCTTGACATCTTGTATGGGTGTAATTCTACAAAGCCTTTGCATGTATCACTTTGGGTTCATAGGCTGCCATGTGCAAGGGATTGTTGAGCTTCTACCATCTATGATGAATGATGGGTTGAATACGTTCATTGTAGGATTGCAATGTGGGGTCCTCTCGCACAACAACCTTCATTTGGTCAAGCATAGAATCAATGCATTCATACACCTCTCCAAGGCTAGGTGCATCGACATCCCCATATCTAATCACTTGGAAGATTGGAGTAATGATGGAGAAAATTATTTTGCATCATCCCAAAAAGAATGACTCTTCACCACATCCTTCACCCTCTTCCCTTACCTTGTCTTATACTCGTGCCATCGCTTTTATTTTGCTGTCATAACCATTAGTTGTGATGCCTCTTGCAACTCAAGAATACTCTCCAAGAGAATGAAATATGATGCATAGCTAGACTCTACAAGTTTCAAGAATTGCTTCTTAGGTCCTAAAGTGTTCATGTTAAGTGTGGTGGTTGTAGATAAACATTTGCACATTTGTAGCATCATTGACAACTACTTTGATCCAATCAAGTTTTCCCATGCCCTTGAGTGCATTATTCATGGCATGCACACAACAAAATATCCACCAAATATGTCCATAAGCTGCCTCAATTAACTTCCTGAAAATTTGCGCTCATGTATCACAACTGTCACTACTTGGACCACATTTGTGGCTCAACCTCCACTATAGCAACTTTGAGGATTTGAAACTGAAAATTGACATCCTTGTGATGCTTTAAACAATCAACAACCCTACGAAAACAAGGGCCATTTGTACGTGTAACCATGATATTGATGAGTGGACGATGCGTAATGTTTGTCCACCCATCCATGACTATGCCGCATCCACGGGTGACCCAAAATTCCTTCATTTTCTCCATTAAAACATATATTTTGGAATAGTTCTTATCCAAGATTGTGGTCCTCAATTTTGTCTCCCATGGTGGCACATAAGATAGTCCTGCCCTTGCTATCTTTGCCACCACCTCCTTAGAATGCCTTTGGCAAAGAAGGATTTGTCAATGGCATCATTTGGCTCATCTTAATTCTACTAGTGGGTAGGAGCATCACTTGTCATCTTGTGTTTGCCCCCAGCCTTTGTTGTCCCTAAAGTAGAAGAAACTAGCATATGTGCATTTGATCTCTACAAAGTAGTAAAAGTAGAATCCTGTCTCTAATGACCCTTCTAGCTTAGGTACAAAAAAGCAAATGTAGGTATATTGTCCTCGCTACTTGGACCACCCTATTACTCAAAATATTTTTGCCCTATAGTTTAGTTTTCTACCTACTTTTCACACATATCTACACCTTTGCCTCGAATATGGAAGTGGGTATTAACTCTAGTAATGCTACCTTGAAATTCAATCTTGCAAAAGCGACACGTCGACAACCTAGTGCCCCCATATGTGCTAGGCTTGGTTTGTAATTTTGTTGCAAATTTTCTTTAGAGGAGTCATAGGATCAAAGGGACCCTTAGCAAATTCTACCAATATTGTGGAAGGGCAACTAATATTTGCACTCACTTTGGAACTAGTGGTTGGGTTTCATGGTCACTTCTCTATACTTCACTTTCATCAAGTGCACAATCAGATTCAGTTTCACTATCAACTTCAACCTATTGAGGCTAAGTTCAACGTCGTCCTCACTCATGCCATGAGAACTCATAGTGACAGCAATAAATGATAAATTTTTTTATAAGTTTATAATTTGAAAATTAAAATTCAAACTATGCATAATGCAAATGATTAAGACACAAATTTTCTTTTTGTTTTTCTTAACTTGACACGAAGGACAAAAGCAAAGGATATGCAAATAAAAATACTTGTTCTTAACCTGTTAAACAAGGATTTCGCTTTTGTTTTTTAAGCTCCAAGTCACACAAAGAGCAAAAACAAAGGATACACAAAAATCAGTATCCTAACTCGACAAAATAAAAAATTGAACAATTAAATATGACAGGTTGGTGTTAGATAATTAAATAAAAAATCCAAATTTGATCATCATTCACTGATATTATTCATTGAATCATTTGCAAAATTGAAAACTAAACTAATAACTATTGAATTTGAATTTTAAAATTGAAATTCACAACAAACTACAATCAACAATGTAAAGTAATATTTCAATTTATAAATTTTAGTGAAAGAAACTAAAAAGCAAAGATTACAAAATTTAAAAACCAGTCATGGAAGAACAGTGAACTAGAAGCCTACCTTCTTGCTTGAAAAATGCTTTCTTTTTAATCCTTTGAGTTGGCGTCACTTGATTCCTCTTCTTGCTCTTCCTCAATACTCTTGCTCTTCACTCACTCTTTCACCTTGCACTTGTAGGCTTGCTGCTTTCAAGGCTCACTCTCACACTCACTGCTTTGAGCTATGAGCTTGCTGTTGATTTCTTTTTATGAGTTGAAATGAGGTTGAAAGGAAAATTTATAGAGTTTCTGTGGTTTGGGTTGGACCGATAGACCATTAGGGTTTGAGCTTAGGCACAAATTTTTTGAAAAAAGATTAAATTGTTTTTAAAATGAACTTTTTTTTTGCAACACCGCAGGAGATGCCTGGGTGTCCCCTAGAAGTCCCCCAAAAGGGGACATCCTGAAACATCCCCTTTAAGAGGGAGACATCCTAAAAGCATCCTCAAGATAGCAGTGTAGGTGGTGGGACGGTGGGGGAACGTCCCCTCCAAATCTAGGAAATACAGGGATTTTGGGGGGTGACACATCCCCGTTGTTCACTGATTAATAATAATAATATTAGGGGCTGCTGGAAAAAATGGACATGATAGTGCAGTGTAGCCAAGGGGCATTTGATTGAGGATTTCATTGCCTACTTACATTCGACACTGATTAATAATAATAATATTAGGGGCTGCTGGAAAAAATGGACATGATAGTGCAGTGTAGCCAAGGGGCATTTGATTGAGGATTTCATTGCCTACTTACATTCGATAAGTGCTTAGTATTCATTCAAATGCCGGAAAAACAAATGGTATAGATGACACATTATATTTCATTCGCATTGCAAATGCTACCAATGGATCTTTGAGGAAGATGTGCATTTTTTTAGTTGCATGTTTTATCTCTTCTATAAAGGGAAAATACAACGTAATTTTTTTGTTGTTCCAAAGTTGCAGAAACCGAGGAGATCAAGCAGTTATAACTACAGTGTCCAAAGACACAAGCATTTCTGCCTCAAGAAACAAGCTTAAGGTTCCATATTTTGCCATTCACAAACCATTAATATAGAAACACTGCATTTGAAGAGATTATTTGAACCATCAAGACATGGATCAAATTATCAAAATAAAATAGTGTGTTTTTGGGGCATAAGAATATAAAAACTTGCGGTGATTCTGAAAGTGTTTGTGTGTCTCAGGACTTCAATTTTTAGTAGGTGAAAGACTATGTCCAGAACTTCTCAAATACTATGAGCTAATTATTAGCTGGTCAAGGGATCCTGTTTAAGCTAGAGAAAGATTTTCTGATGAAATTAGCTTTTTCAAGCAACCTTACAGAGACTATTGTACTTCTTTCAAGATTTTTGGAGAAAAGAAAGAGACAACAGATTCAGATCTTACATGTGCCTCTGGGTAATAAATGTGCCAAAGAGTCACACTTGTGGTGATTAGGCTTTTTTCATAGACAAATGAAAACCAATTTCAAGCATGGAATGCAGTTGCATTAGTTGGTCAAACCAATGGAATACATTGCATATTTGTCAAATTGCGCACAAAATACCTTGCAGTTGTTAGCAGTCATACACAAACTCATATCCTATAATACTGAAATGCAATCTGATCCAGCAAAGAAAAGAAACAGGTAACAAGAATACAAAGACAAATACTGCCCAAATATAGATCTGCACATAAATGAAAACCCGTTTCTATTTTCTGGGTATAATTTATTTCCTTAATTAAATGTGCTCATCGATTCCTCCTCTTAGCACTCATTTCTGATGTATTCCCTACTATTGCCTTGTGTACTCATAACATGATGTGGCCTATGATGATTGAAGTACATGAAATCCTTGTGCTGGTGCATCCTTGTGACATATCTCTTTGATATACCTATATTTTATTGCCAATCACTGGCTTTTGTGTTTCCATTCTACAGAATTAGTGTACCTCCTTAAGTATAGGTTCTCTGAATCCCTCTGTAAATATTGAATAGTCTGCATCACAGGTTATATCTATTTGCTGCTCAATATATCTACTTATAATGTTTTTCTGTCTTGCATATGCCACAGATTTATTTGATTGTAGTTGTACCTCTGCGCCCTTTGCACACATCCATGCTTATCTCGGAAGCTCAACAACCTTACTTCATGCAATCATTCTACATCTGAGAGAGTATTACACATAGAAACTGTTAAAGCACAAATCCCTAACTTGAGCTGTCAATACATCATTACTCTTTGTGCAACTGCATTAATTATGTGCTAGCCTGCCAGGTACACAAATCAGTCATTGCACCAGCAAATTCACTTCTTTTTTTTGTATTTTTTTTTTTTGGTCGGTAATAGGCAGCTATATTTAAGACTGCCAAACACTCCTGTCATTCAAATCGGCAAGCACAGCGGCCCAGTGCAGGCACAAGCCTGCAAGCACAACGGCCTAGCGGGGATTTGAACCTTGGTGGCAGCCTGACCAACGAAGTGTTTTAACTGCTGCTCTAAATGGATCACCCCTTCTTTTCTTTGTATTCTTGTGCTACCACGTATCTCCATAATTCAGGCGAGTAGCTGTCATTAAATCTGTGCTTAAGATATCCATTTTGCAAATGTATTTGTTGGTGCCCATTCTGCTAACATCTTCCTTTGACTCTACAACCTTTCCTTATTCTATATTTCTATTTCAGCACAATAGTCACAACAGTTACACCATCACATGCCTTTCTGAGCCAGAATCAGACAATTGCTGATATCTTCAGCAATTTTGCACGCATTGAAAATGTCAACGTGTGGCCTAAATGAAATAGTATCTCATTATTCCATTGCATTTCTTAAATATCAATACAATTCTTACACTGGTCCATGCATCTCCATCCTCTTCCCTTGATGTCTCATTGGCTAGATCTGCTGCCACAGACCTCTGTGTGAAGGAAATCTGGTTATAAGAGATCTCATCATAGCACATTATATCCCATTGCAATGATACAGTTATTGATCATCTGTGTATTTAATGTACCATGTATATTCCAAGTGCAAATGCCTAACTCTGTGCATGTAGAATGTGCTTGTGTGGCCGAAGAAAATACATCTACATCCAAAATATAAAACAGAACAAATATTGTTCTTAGTATAGATTCGACAACAATGCCTCCTCACCCCAAAAATTCACACCCAACAGATCGATCACCAAACCTAGCAACTCATTTGAATGCACGACACAATCTAAAAGCAACAACAAACACCTCAAAAACACTGGGATCTGCAAGGGCTGCACATGGTGATACCTCAGATCTATTATTAGCAACTAGAAACGCCACAATACAACATCAATCTTGCATGCTTGAATCAAAACCTCAAGTCCATGATAAAATGTCCGGGTCTTGGTGACATACCAAATATTGTACTTTTTTTCCTACTATGCACATGACCATATGCTTAGCACTATTTGGGTGCCACTGGCAGCGAATCCTGGAAGGCCATCTCACCCAAAGTGCACATGGGCTTGAAAACTAGTGTTTCACAGGGACACGTCCCCCCTCCACTCAAACCCTAGGATTCCCACCTGTCAACCCCTGATCACCACTGGGACACGGGGATGTCCCAACGTCCCTGGGATGTCTGAGCATCTCGGGGGATGTCTGGGTGTCCCCCGTCGGCGAACACTTTTTGGCATGATTATTTTTTAAAAAAAATATTTTTTTTATTTCTTTTTTGGTTCTATTTGAACCCTAAGTGGGTGTGGGGCCGATCTAAGGCCTTCCAAGCCTACAAAAGGCCCTCCAAGCTTCATTTTAATTCACATTGTCATTTCTAATTGTTTGCTACAGCAAGAAGAAGAAGAGTGAAGAGCTGAGAAAAAAGTGATTAGAGAAGTGAAAGGACTGATAGCAAGTAAAAGAGGAGTGAGGAGCAAAAAGAAGAGGAAGATTTTTCACCTTGTTGAAGAGATTTTTCAAGCACAAGGTAGGGTTTTTAACTGATTTTTTATTTTATTTTCTGATTTTCAATGTTATTTCATTTCTTGTTGTTTCATTTTCTTATTTCATTTCTTATTGTTTAATTTTCTAAATTAATTTAGATTTTGTTTTACAATTTGAAATTTGTTAAAATATTTAAAATATAGAGTTTTAATTTTTTAAATTTTAATGTAGGTCCTAGGTTGAAACTATGTGCTTATTGAATTTTATTTCATTTTGTGAAATGCAGTGTCAAAATGAGCTCCCATAGTCATGATATGAGTGAGGATGAGATGGAAATTCATTCTCACAGTGCAAGCCAATTAGAATATGAGCCAGAGCATGAGGATGAGGGGGGTGAGTATGGGCCAAATCTAGAAGGGCAAACTAGTTCCATGGCTAGTGCATCACTTGCTATTGATTGCCCCTCCCAACTTTTGGCCGAGTGGACTAGGGGTCCTTATGATCCCAAATCTCCTCTCAAATAGTTTGCAACAAGAATAACAACCCCAACACCAACAAGTGGTGGCACAAGGAAATGGAAATGCAGCATTTGTGGTACATAATGGTTTGGGAGCACCACTAGAGTTAATGCACACTTCCTCTTTTGGCTAGGAGAAGGTGTGGGAGCATGTGAATTTTTGAAGCTGCCTAAAAATTTGCATTACATAATTGAGTTCAACAAGCTTTGGGGTGTTCCAAATGACATTGGAGTTGCAATGCCTACTACCTTGTCTAGTAGGCAACATATTCAGACTATTCAGCAGCTTCAAAGACAACAAATGTAGGGGCAGCCACATATTTCTACTCATACATTGCATCAAAGAGCAGGAACAATGTCAAGGTCAGCCTTAAGACCTTCATCCACTCGTAGTGCTGTGGTTGAATCACAACAGGGCAAGGGGAAATGCAAGATGCAAAGTAACCCCATTTTTGATATGTTCAATGTGCATCTGAGGGAATAAATAGATGATTCCATTAGCAAGTTTTTCTTTACCAATGGCATCCCATTTCATGTAGCTCGATCTCCTTATTATAAGGAGATGATGTCTATGGTGGCGAAGGGAGAAGCATCATATGTGCTGCCAAGTGAGCACAAATTGAGGACCACGATCTTGGATAACAACTATACCAAGATCAGTGCATTGATGGAGACGATGAGGGCATGTTGGGAGGAGTCAAGATGCAACATAATCATGGAAGGGTGGACGGACATTATGCATCGTCCACTCATCAATATCATAGTTACATGCTAAGAGGGCCCATTCTTTCTCAAGGCGGTTGATTGTTTAGGGCATCGAAAAGATGCTGATTTTCAGTTTGACATCCTTCGGATAGCTATTGAGGAGGTTGGGCCACAAAAGGTGGTCCAAGTAGGGATAGATGTAGCACATGTGTGCAGAGCTGCAGGGAAGCTTATTGAGGCAACATACAGACATATTTGGTGGACTCCATGTTGTGTGCATGCCATGAACAATGCACTCAATGACATGGGGAAGATTGGCTGGATTAGAGGAGTGGTCAGCGATACGAGAGATGTGTAGATGTTTATCTGCAACCACCACACTTCACATGCACTCTTCAGGAGCTTTGCGAAGGAGTTCTTGAAACTAGTTGAGACCAAATATGCATCCTATTTTATTCTCATGGAGAGAATGCTTGAGTTGTAAGAGACACCACAACTCATGGTTATGACTCAAGATTGGAATCAATGGGTGAGGCTAGGATAGAGCAAGGGAGGAGGGTAAAGGAGATAGTGAAGAGTGATGCATTTTAGAGTGATGCAAAATACACAGTCTATATCATCACTCCAGGTTTCCAGGTCATCATATATGGGATGGGGATGCACCCACCCTTAGAGAGGTGTGTATGAGTGCATCAATTCTATGCTTGACTAGATGAGGGCAATTGTGTGAGAGGACCCCACTTTAGCATTCTACAATGAGCACATTCGACCTATTATTCAACGCAGATTGGACAACCTGAACACTGCCTTGCACATGGTTGCTTATGCATTGAATCCGAAGTGGTACATGCTTAGGCTTGGTAGAGTTACACCGATCCAGGATGCTGAGGCGAAGGAAGGGTTCTTCAGGTCCATTGATAGGATGTATGATGCTGAAACTCTTGGCAAGATTTACATTGAGTGGACGAAATTTGCTACTCTTAGGGGTTATAAGGCTGCAACAAAGGTGGATATCAGAACTATGGCACAAGAGGACTCGATTTTGTGGTGGAACTGCCATGGACAAATCATTGACTACCATAGTAGCCATTCGTTTGCTATCAGCTTTTGAGAGAACTGGTCTACTTATAGCTTCATCCACTCTCTTAAGAGGAATAGACTTACCTCTAGGAGAGTAGAGAAGCTAGTGGTTGTACATAGTGCCTTGCGTATCACTAACCGCAAGACACATGTGTACAAGGAGAACCCAACAACACGACGGGATGTAGAGCTAGAGGAGCCATCACAAATTGATGAGGATGAGAATGCAACAACTTAAGATCTAGGGCTGGTTGGTATTTGACAGATCTTGACCTTGAGGAGTCCAGTAGTTACAATGACGAGGAATTTGCCTTGAGGCTCGACCCATTGAGGGATGATTAGAGGCCTCCCTTCACTACATTTTGTACTTGTTTTGATATCATGTTACTCAATGTAATCATCTTTATGATATTTTTGATATAATAGAAATCTTTCATTTGCCGATTCGACAATTTAAAATTTTATTTAGTATTGAGTATTCTAATTAGTAATTTGATATTCAAAACTTCAATGTTCAAGTATTTACTATTTACTATTTGGCATTTGCTATTTTGCGAGGAATCAAGAGGCCTGGGAGTCCTTCCACTGTCCCTCACTCTAGATCGGTCAGACATCGCAGAGATCACTTGCTCTTACAGCCCCATCAGGGACAGCGGACTCCCTCCTCCCCGAGACGGACTCAGACTCAGACTCCTCCCCTCACGGATAGTTATCTGTCGATCTTGAGCTACTTTTCGGTGTCCAGAAACCACTAGATGTTTGTTGGTTTCGCGGTTTCTTCTCCTATCTGGCTCTTGTTGTTGTTTCTTTTTCTGTTGGTTTCTCTTTTCTCGGACACTGTTTGGTTGTCCTACTGCCTTCTGGGCTCTCTATTGTACTCTCAGTCCCTTAGGCCTGCTTGTGGTCTCTTGTTGGACATTAATAATTTATCTTATCTCATCTTATCTTATTTATACATCTTTTCATAACTAGCATTTTAAGTACCATATGTATAGTATATAGTATATAGTATATACACTCCCCCGCTGCCCCCTTGCCACCGTCCCCAAATTGAGGCCCTTTGTCCCCACATCCTGGAAACCCGTCCCCCTGTCCCCAACAATGGTGTAACTATGTTGAAAACCCAATGCTTGTTGTGTCATGCAGACTCACACATATGTACAAAGATGAAAACACAATAGACCCAATATGATGTGCACAATAACATAGAGAATGGCCTTCCTTGCTCAAATGGACAACTGAAACAATTGTTCCCTGCCCTCTTGCTTATAGGTTATGTATTCAGTCCTCTATCTCTCAATCTTTCCAAATACATTGGAGATGTGTATATGAATATGCAAACCTTTTCCATTTTACAATCACATGCACATTGCCACATCTACAAGTAACCCATACATGCGCTATGGTAGATTATACATTTCTTTGCTTTACATTGTAATGTCCCCAATCTCGCAGTAAGCCAGTATGGCACCTGGTTAGTCTATCTCCCCCATCCGGATAGGCTAAAGGCTTCTTTCAGAGGATGTCACCCAGTCACAGGCTTCAGTGGGCGAGCTTTTATTATTTGAGCTCATTTTATAAAGTAAAGTCACTTTACTTTATAAAAAGATGTTATAAAGTCACTTTATGACTTTAAGTTACTTTATTTTATAAAAGTGACTTAAGTGACTTAAAGTATCTTAAGTGGGCTCCTTTATCCCACATTGCTTAAGTTGTGGAGTTTTCCCTCACTACGAGGTTATAAAAGAACAAAGCTTTCTTGGGAAAAGCACCATGAATTGTTATAAACAAAAGGAAATTAAATCTGGTTGCATTTGTGATTGGTTCTTTCTTGAGGACTTAGCCCCTTAAGGAATCGAGAGGTTGGACGTAGCCCCAGCATCTCAGCATTGGTGGGATCATTCAGATTTCACTTCAGAATCTAAAGCTTTGGTAAAAAAGAAACATTTCAAATTTAGAAAATTGGGAGGCAAATTGCAATGAATAATTCAAATTTGGTCCTTGGTTATATATATCACTGTAGCAAGTAAACATCCAAATACGGTCGTGGACAATGTGTTGTTGAGTTTGAGAAGGAACACATCAATAGTAAGGCTGGGCGTGAACAACAGGCTCCTTCATTAGCAGGCTGGCCGTATTAATCAAAACCGCAACCAAGGGTGAGCTGGGGCGTTAAACTGGAACGCACTGTACTACATTAAACGACTGGAGGACAGAAAGATTGCCGATATTGTGGTTGATCAGGGTCGTGCCTGGGTAGGATCACGTTGGATCTTTGACCACGTTTTGCTAGTGGTTGGCAATGGGTTCTGTGACTCCCATGGATTGGAGTCGAGTGGTGTGGATTACTGGAGCCTCCTTAAGTGTTGGCGAGAATACAGATTTGCCGGACGTCGAAGAGGGAGTGACTACCGCGCACAGGGACTGCATAATACGCAGTGCGGGCATTATGAGTATATGCAGCGTCAAGATGACTCATTTTAATCATTGTAGTGCGTGACGTAGAGGAAGGAGTAGCCACCGCAAATCATTCAGCGGGCTGGAGGAGTAAACAAACCAGACACCATACAATAACAACATTGTAGCCGGCGGGGCAAAGTCATGGTGGACCTGCAGTTATCGACACTATACAACGACTGCATAGGAAGACATTCACCATTTCCGCGGCCATAGCGTGGAGTAAATCAGCATGTCCAAGGTGCACATTTGTTGCTTACAGTAGATATTTACGTATGAAATGTAATGAATTGAACTAAGTATTAATGTTTGCTTTATGATTGTGGCTGAGAGTGATATCGTTATTATATCAATACCAAAAGGTGAACATTCTTTGAGTTAATTCCTTTGCTTCTCATCTTCATTGGGATAAACTATTATTCGAGATTGCATAAGCTATATGCATGCATTGAACTTTATTACATTGAGGGGTCACACAAACAACAAGACACATTCATCTTTTGTTGAAACTAGACCAGCCCCCATTACCTGCTTCTAGGATTTTGCTTGCAAAATTTGGACAATAATTAATTGGGATATTATAGTGGTATCAGAGTCTTGATCTTTCCATCCTAGTGGGATTATTATTATCAAATTTTCAGTCTGGTCCAACAGTAGTTATGTTAGCTAGGTATGCATAGCAGGCACAGGATACCTGGATTTAGACATAACAGGGTTGAACAAGAACAAACAGATTCTTCCGTACAGGTTGACATTGAGACCAGTCATACAGAAAACGAGGAGTTTGTTTTGGAACAGGCTATTCCAGGTGGGAAAATGACTGATGAGACAGATAGAGAGGACAGGGAGACACAGACAGATACGAGATGGACAAGACCATATTGCTGATGTTCTACACCAGCTTACAGGGGTTATCCAGCAGTTGTCAGTTATAGCCAGGAGACCCACTAGCCATCACAGTGGTGGAGGCAGTCTAGCGGGATCACCTAGGGCAGCCAGGGCCCCCACTCGTACGTCCGATAGGCCCCTCATGCCTAACTTTACATATATTAATGCAGGGGAAGAGGTAGCACCCCCAGAGGCCACAAGCATTCTTCCAGAGCATGTGATGACCATGCATGACGAGTGGAATATGTTACCAAACAATGTTAAGGCAGATTTGACTTTTCCCCAGTACATGGTCCAGAAGAGAGAGTTCGGCAGGAACCAACAGGATAGAAGACCTATGGGTCCGAACAGGGATTTAAAACACGCTATGAATAAGTTGACTCCCTACATTTGATGGCAGCGGTAGGACATCCGCTAAAGCTTGGATTCACAAGCTAGATACCTTCTTGACCCTCAAACCCATGTCAGAGACTGAGGCAATTAAATTTGCCACTATGCATTTAGAGGGAGCTGTATATGATTGGTGGCATCACGGCCTTGTCACCCAGGATCACGGATTGATTGCTTCCTATGAGATCTTCAACACGAGGTTGATCACTCGTTTTGATAGGAAAGACATAGAGGTCTACTATAGGGAGTTAACTTAGCTAAAATAGAGTGGGTCATTGGAGCATTACATTGATGAGTTTCAGAGGATCTCCTTTATGGTACCATACATGTAAGAAAAGAGAAAGGTAATGCTATTCATTGAGGGCTTGCAGGATAAATTCAGAGGGCTGGTTAGAGTTCTCAAACTAGACACGTTGGATGATGCTATTAAGTTAGCTCATGATTTGGATTCACCATCCTCCATTTTACAGCCACCTAAGAAACCCTTCAAAGGGTCCTCTTCATTCTAGAAAGGTAAAAATTAGAATAAGAGTGTGCCTCCTAGGCTGGATTTTGAGACTAGAAATGAGTTGAGGAGGAAGTTATGCTTTACTTGCAGGGAGCCTTGGACTCCAGATCACAGGTGCCTTGGGAAAGGCAAGCTACATTATATTGAGGTAGCTTCTGAGGATAAATATGAGCAATATGAGGGCAGCGATGAGGAGGCTCAGTTAGAGCAATCAACAGTAGGAAAGAAGGCCCCCCCGAGCAGCCCCCAAATAGTTTAGCATCCCTTTCAAGGATTCCTACATGTCACCCTTTTCGTTTGAAAGGAGTGGTTAGAGGGCAGAGGATTGTTTGCCTTTTAGATACAGGTGCTACACATAATTTTATCAGCACAGGTCTGGTCTCTAGGAGGAGGTTACAGGTAGATGACATTCCAGAGTTTGAGGTCAAGGTGGCCGGAGGGGACTTGTTGAGCTGTACAGGGAAGATCTTAGGTCTTCTGATTCATTTTGGAGATAACCTTCTAGAGGCAGACTTTTATGTCATTGACCTAGACAGTTTGGATGCTATCCTTGGTATGCAGTGGTTACAAACCCTGGGGAGGTACACCATTGATCACCAACTGAAGCAATTGGAGTTTTTGGAGGGTGATCAACAGGTGATTCTTAAGGCCATGCCAGATGGCGGGCCTAGATTAGTATCTACTCACAGGATGGAGGCCATCATGAGACATAGTGACATGGAGTGGGCAGCCCAGTGCTTCATATCCACCAAACCGACACCGGATTCAAGGCAGCAGGTTCACTTTGATGTTCAGAAGGTGCTTGATAAGCACAAGCGGGTTTTCGAGGACATACCGCCAAGCATACCTCTAGACAGGGATTTGAGCATATCATAGAGATGGAGGAGGGCGCTAAGCCCGTTATTACTACACCTTATTGTCATCCGAGGCACTATAAGGAGGAGATGGAAAAGACGATAAAGAGCTCTTAGACATCGGACACATCAGGCCCAGTTGCAGTCCCTTCGCTTCTTCAGTGGTCTTAGTGAAGGATGGTACTTTTCGTATGTGTATTGATTACTGTGCACTGAATAAGAGGACCATTAAGAATAGGTACCCTATTCCCCGAATTGATGAGCTGTTAGACGAGCTACATGGAGCAGTTTACTTCTTGAAGATAGATCTTCGATCGGGGTACCATCAGATACGTGACCGTGAGGAGGATGTTCATAAGACGATGTTCAGATGTCACTATGGGCACTACGAGTTTCTAGTGATGCCATTTGGGCTTACTAATGCACCAGCCACCTTTAAGTCTTGCATGAATCATTTATTCAAGAAACAGTTACGCAAGAGTGTTATGGTATTCTTTGATGATATCTTGGTCTTCAGCAGGACTTGGGAGGAGCACATGAGGCACTTGGATGAGGTTCTTAGCATCACGGAGAGTCAATCTCTATTTGCAAAATAATCCAAGTGTGAGTTTGGGTTGACAGAGATCCTCTATCTGGGACATGTGATAGGGGCAGATGGAGTCAAGGTCCATCAGGAGAAGATACAGGCAATCCAGGATTGGCCACCACCACGAAATGTGTCAGACTTGAGAGGGTTCCTTGGGTTATGTTCTTACTACAGGAGTCTTGTAAAGGGATTCTCTCAGACAACAACACCCCTCACCGATCTCACTCGGAAAGGGGCTTTCAGGTGGACAGATGAGACAGAGATAGTCTTTGATAGACTCAAGACTGTCATGAGTACGGTTTTAGCCCTACCGGATTTCTCTTGTCCATTTGTTTTAGAGTGTGATGCCTCAGGTAACGGAATTGGTGCAATATTGATGCAGGACATACATCCCATAGCCTACAAGAGCAGAAAACTTAAGGACAACGAGAGGCTGTACTCCACATATGACAAGGAAATGCTTTCCATCATGCACGCCTTAGCTAAATTCAGGCAGTATCTGGTGGGTGGCCAGTTTATAGTTAAAACGGATCACAACAACTTGCGGTACTTCGTGGAGCAGAAAGAGTTGAACGAGAGACATCAGAAGTGCGTTAGTAAGATCTAGGCATACAATTTTTATATTTAGTATGTCAAGGGCAAAAATAACATTGTGGCTGACGCACGTTCTAGGAGACCTTCAGTTGCAACTTGTGTTCTATCCGAGATTTCCGCAGATTGGAAATTCCTCTTACTAGTTGAGTAAATACTCAAGCATGTCAGATCTTGGACGGGTAGCTTCTAGATAGTAGGTACAAGGTAATGGATGACATCATCTTCTATGAGGACAGGATTTAGCTAGTGCCAGATTCTAAGCTTAAAGCTAAGATAATGAGGGTTGTTCATGATGCGCCCACAACAGGACATCCGAGGTTTTTTTAAAACCTACAGACAGGTTAGAGAGAAGTTCTCATGGAAGGGCCTCAAGGACGATGTCCTCCAGCATGTCAGAGGGTGTCAGACTTGTTAGCAGAACAAGTCTGAATACGAGCACTCGACCGGTTTACTGCAGCCCCCACCCATTCCTGCCCAGAGGTCGGAAGGTATTTCGATGGATTTCATTACTGGTTTGCCGAGACCATTGTTAGTGACAGGGATAGTAAACTTCTCAACACCTTTTGGTAGGAGTTGTTCAGATTGGCAGACACCAAATTGACTCCCAGCACCAGTTACCATCTGCAGACGGATGACCAAACGAAGATCGTGAACAAGTGGGTGGAAGGTTATCTCCATAATTATGCAGCGGGGCAACAAAGGGCCTGGGTCAGATGGCTGTACTTGGGGGAGTTTTTCTACATCTCCACCTACTATATGACTATTGGCATGTCACCCTTTCGAGCTCTCTATGATAGCGAACCATTATCTTTCATAGACTTGGCTCTTTAGGACAACAGGGCACCGATTGCGAGAGACTGGCTACAGGACCATCAGAATATCCTTAAGTCTCTCAGGGAGAACATTCAGAGGGCACAGAATCAACAAAAGATGTATGTTGATCATCACCTGATAGAGCAAACTTTTGAGGCAGGGGATTTGATTTACCTTTGTCTCTAGCCATACAGGGAGAGTTCTCTGAAGAAGAGTGGATTGGAAAAGCTCAAGCCCAAATTTTATGGTCCCTACTGCATCTCTAGGAGGGTGGATGAAGTGGCGTATGAGCTTGAGCTGTCGGTCGACAGCCGGATTCATAATGTTTTTCATGTGTCTTGCCTCAAGAAGGCAATAGGACATCAGATAGTCTCTTCAGTTCAACTACCCCCACTTGATGAGGAGGCTAAATTGGTTTTGGTGGTAGCTGAGGTGATCGAGATCAAAGAGAGGAAGTTGCGGAATAGGGCTATCAGAGAATACTTGATTCGATGGAAGGACTTACCGATAGAGGATGCTACATGGGAGGGTGAGTCTATTTTGCAGCACCCTGCATTGAGATTGCTTGAGGGCAAGCAATCCCGGGAAGGGAGGACTGTAATGTCCCCAATCCCGCTGTAAGCCAGTATGGCGCTTGGTTAGTCTATCTCCCCCATCCGGATAGGCTAAAGGCTTCTTTCAGAGGATGTCAGCCAGTCACAGGCTTCAGTGGGCGAGCTTTTATTATTTGAGCTCATTTTATAAAGTAAAGTCACTTTACTTTATAGAAAGATGTTATAAAGTAACTTTATGATTTTAAGCTACTTTATTTTATAAAAGTGACTTAAAGTATCTTAAGTGGGCTCCTTTATCCCACATTGCTTAAGTTGTGGAGTTTTCCCTCATTTCGAGGGGATAAAAGAACAAAGCTTTCTTGGGAAAAGCACCATGAATTGTTATAAACAGGGTTACCCGGGGATGCGTCCCCGACCTAAATCCCCAAGTTTCCGGAACGGGGACGTCCTCGGGACTTGGGGATGGCTACCCAAAAATCTGGGGACGGCTGGAAGTCCCGGTAACGGCTGGGGACGTCCCAAAAAAATAAAAAATCTTAAAAAGCCAAAAAGGCTTCCATAGGTGGGGTCGTTTTGTGGGCCCCACCACCACACTTGCCCTAAAAGGCCAAAATCGTGGCTCTATATGGGCACATAAGCAGTTTTTTTTTATTTCAATGTGTTTTAGCAACAGTGTGATGTTTTTTTTTTTTTGTAGCAGCAAAGGACTCTGATATTGATGCCATGTTGGCAGCAGAAGAATAGGAGCAGCAGTGTGCTTCATTTTTATTTTCTATATTTTGATTTTTATGTTGAACTATGAACATGA
>MU223795.1:2723793-2734077 GCA_018584345.1 Thuja plicata
TTTTGTTAGCATATGCATATTGACAATCCGATAATGAATTGAAATGGCATTGAAATGTTACTATTTACTTTGAGTATTTACTAAATGGCATTGAAATGTTGTATGTTAAGGTTATATGATGTTTAAACGGCATGCATTGTTCATATTTTCATATGAATGTAATGTATACTTGCAAATTTCCTTATATATTTTAAAATTTCCCTATATTTACATAGCCGTCCCCAAAATCGGCAAAAAAATTTGCCCTCCCGAAAACCCGTCCTGCCGTCCCCTGTCGTCCCCTGCCGTTCTCGTCCTAGAATCTCGAGGTAACCTTGGTTATAAAAAAAAGGAATCTGGTTGCATTTGTGACTAGTTCTTTCTTGAGGACGTAGCCCCTTAAGAAATCGAGAGGTTGGACGTAGCCCCAACATCTCAGCATTGGTGGGATCATTCAGATTTCACTTTAGAATCTAAAGCTTTGGTAAGAAAGAAATATTTCAAATTCAGAAAATAGGGAGGAAGATTGCAGTGAATAATTAAAATTTGGTCCTTGGTTATATATATCACCGTAGCAAGTAAACATCCAAGTACAGTCGTGGACAATGTGCTGTCGAGTTTGAGAAGGAACACATCAATAGCAAGGCTGGGCGTGAACAACAGGCTCCTTCATTAGCAGGCTGGTCGTATCAATCAAAATCACAACCAAGGGTGAGCTAGGGCGTTAAATTGGAATGCACTGTACTGCATTAAACGACTGGAGGACAGGAAGATTGCCGATATTGTGGTTGATCGGAGTCGTGCCTGGGCAGGATCACGTTGGATCTTTGACCGCGTTTTGCTAGTGGCTGGGAACGGGTTCTGTGACTGCTGTGGACTGGAGTCGAGTGGTGTGGATTACTAGAGCCTCCTTAAGTGTTGGCGAGAACACAAATTTGCTGGACGTCGAAGAGGGAGTGACTACCGCGCACAAGGATTGCATAATACGCAGTGTGGGCATTATGAGTATATGCAGTGTCAAGATGACTCATTTTAATCATTGCAGTGCATGACGTAGAGGAAGGAGTAGCCACCGCAAATGATTCAACGGGCTAGAGGAGTGAATAAACCAGACACCATACAATAACAACATTGTAGCCGGCGGGGCAGAGTCGTGGTGGACCTGCAGTTATCGGGCACTATACAGCGACTGCATAGGAAGACATTCACCATTTCCGCAGCCATAGCATGGAGTAAATCAGCATGTCCAAGGTGCACGTTTGTTGCTTACAGTAGATATTTACATATGAAATGTAATGAACTGAACTGAGTATTAATGTTTGTTTTATGACTGACTGAGAGTGATATCATTATTATATCAATACCAAAAGGTGAACATTCTTCGAGTTAATTCCTTTGCTTCTCATCTTCATTGGGATAAACTATTATTTGAGATTGAATAAGCTATATGCATGCATTGAACTTTATTACATTGAGGAGTCACACAAACAGCAAGACACATTCATCTTTTGTTGAAACTAGGCCAGCCCCCATTACCTGCTTCTAGGATTTTGCCTGCAAAATTTGGACAACAGTTAATTGGGATATTACATACATGTACAATGACTTCCATCTAGTGCTCCATTGATTAATTAAATATTTACTATTATTCTCAGGTCACAATAAAGCTATTTTACCTAAGTTTCTCATAATAGATGCCATCACATAGTCATTCAATCCAATATGGTATGCGTAGAGACTTGCAAAATTATTTTCCTTGATTGCCAAGAGGGGAAGGATGGTCTAATGAAATTCCTAAGGAAAATATATAATGCAGATGAACCTTCATTGGTCCCAACCAAGTGGATTGGATTTACTAATTTGATGGCTACAAGTGTTCAACAATGATTGGTAGACACACCTTGTTTATGAAAGGCTAGTTAGTTGGTTGTGACTATATTTGCGTACAATAGCCATTTACTGCCTCTCTCAAGTTTCTCGTTCCTCCAAGAGAGTGGAAAAGCTTGTCTTGCTATATAGTGCCTTGTGTCTCATTGATTGCAGGACACTTGAGTACAAAGGCCAATAATGTAGTGGGATGTAGGTTGATGAGGATCAAGATGTGCAACTAGGGATTGGTTGTGATCATGTTGCACTAGCCAATTGAGTCCATTTGTTCTAGCATTGAGGAATGGTTTCTGACATTCCATTGAATGAGGACTCCAATTTTAAGCTTATTGCTCAAACCAGCTTCTTCTTTTGACATTGCCATTTTGTCATTTTGCTATTTGTCACTTGGGATTCTCAGTTCCTTTGTAACTTTCATTAATATAAATAAAATTTAATATATCATATGATAATCATATGGATTTTTGGATGTATGGAACGCCATTACATATTCAATCCATTTATATATATATTTTTAAATTTCAGCTTCTTTTCACTTCAAGCTATTTTGAATTTTTTTTAGTATCAATCTTTTATATTATTTTAACATTTGTCCAGTTGCCTTCCCCCAAATCCAGAATTTTCTGGCCATCCTTAAAACCTTGCTCTGGTGCTTGAATGTGAAACTCGGAGAAACACATTGTTACTAAGAAATACAATTTTTAAAGAGGCTGAATAATTTTAATAATTGATAACCTGTAGAACTGACTCCCTGTGATTTAAATGTAAATGCTACAGATATGAGCACAGCACGCACACAATACTCTAACCGTACCATATCCTAGGGTTTTTGAAATCGGCCAAATTTGTGCTTGATATAATATCAGTAGTAACATCCATTTCCATGCAAATTAGATACTAGATTATACTAGAAATTGATATATAACAAATTAAGGTTTAACTTTGGCGATTTGTATTTGCACTTTTGCATCTTTGGTTTAAGATGTTGGATCAATGCTGTGGAACACAATTCTTCTACTAAGAGGGCGTGGGGGGAGTCATTAGAAATAAACTTTTGATCCTTAATCAATTTAAACTTTGGATGAACTTTATCAAACTTCTATCTGAAAACTGAAAGGAATTGAAACTGAAATCAGAAAGAGATGCAACCACACAATGAAGCCAATGCACAAAAGATATGTGGAAACCCAGGGTGGAAAAAACCACGGTGAAAAATGCTGCTAGGATCAACTGTACTAATCCAGCCTCACAATGATACTTGATTACAATGGTTTAAGGGCACCAACCCTATGGAGTCCCCAAACCCCTCCTTTCATAAGAGCACCAACTCTTTCAGATATGAGCACCCACTCAGTATTCAAAAAGCACAAAATTTAAGATTAAGCAAATTACAATTCTTTTCACAACATATTACATTTCATGAGTATCACAAATATTTTCATAAACACGGCTTCTAATATATACTGCTCTCTTTTATTTGCTGTAATATCTGCATGAAAGTAATCAAATGAATATCACTGTTAAACCTCTCAAAACTTTCAAAATCAATATCCACAAAACTTACAGCCCTGATGTACTTTTCCTTCACAGCTTCTATGCACAGCTTGTTCACAGCATTTACAAACTTCTTCAATGTTCTTTAGACACTGTCTTAAGAAGAACTCTTCTTCATTGGTCTGATAACTGCTTCAGAGATGCTCTAATAAAATTTTTTAAATCATTCTCTGACAATACAGATACAACTGTATCCTTTACAACTGCTGTATGCTATTTCAAATCAGAATAAAATCTCTTCATATCACGCTCTTTTTATTGAACCTTCTCACACATTCATATCAACATATATAAATCATACACCTCAGAAAATTATTTCATACACTGCATACGATATTAACATTCAAACTTTTCGAGTGATACATGCTAAATACACTTTTTCTTCACTTCAGCGTTCACGCCCCATTATTTCCATCAAACCATAATCTGCCTTTAATAAATTGTCCTATCAGTTTAATGGTTAAAAGTTGGTTGTAACTTCTACCAACCAATCAACGTAGTTACACTAACAATACAACTGATTGTAGGACTAGGAAATCGGAACCATTGCATGCTAAGGCAACCACAAAACCCTAAATGCATACAAAATAACATCCCAACTTAACATTAAAGCCATGAAGGAAAAGCATTAAGTATTGAAACAAATCAACAACAAACTGCCTTCAACATGCTCCAATGCTTTTCTTTCTTCTTTCAATTTGATATGTAGCGCCCATGTGACAATACCTCAAGATTCTGTCATTTAATATAAGACATAGCACACACCTTGATTTTCAACTTTCGAGATGATTGGTCTTTGCTATTTACTTTCAGCTGCTAGCACAAAACTAGTGAATAACTGAAAATGTGACCAGGCTATAAAATTCTGGTAGATTTACTAATTCAGATCTTTGAAATCTATGTAGAAGCTCCTTTACTTGAATGTGTGCATGAGTGTCCAATTTTGAGTGAGCTACTGATTGCAGGAGGTCACGTAGGATGACTGTCATTAGATATGGGGACATACTTCTCAATTCAGCTGAAAGTAACAAGTTCGCATGTTGTTCTTTACATGAGGACCTCTTGCCCTCTAAACAGTCATGTCATCTGTTTAAGCTCTTCCTTGCAATTCAGGTAGCACAAAAAGAATTGCGATTCAATTGAGTTTCCCATTGTATGTGGCTTTGATTTCCAATTTTCTATTTCTTACTTTTATTCTCATCAATTGACATAATCTCAGGATATTGTTGAATTCTTCATGAGTATTTTTTTTTGCCGTGCCCCCTTCATAATATCCATATTCACACCATCTCTAATTGCATCGTGCATCAAGGAAACTTACGAATAAGAAAATTGTCTTACCCCAAGACTTACAATTTTCTATGAAACCTGATCAGACCCAAACTATCAGCAAGGGAAGGAGCCATCTCAATTACCTATTAAAGCAGCGATCTTGTTGGTGGTCTTAACTTTAATGAGGCAGTGGTCCATATCTTACAATAATAATGCAAAGCAATCCATATATTACAATAATAATACTGACCATAACTTTATAATGACAATTAAGATGGGTTGTTACCATAATCAGATTCGATAACCAGCAAAGTGATTAATTAAGGCAAACGACTTGGGTGAGGGGTCGCTACTCTTGCAAGAAGGGTATCCGTTGGGAAGGAACATAGCCTTCCACTCAAACGAGGGTATATATGTGCAGCACATCAGGCATTCCAAGACTGGCAAGGAGATCGATCAAGAACAAGATCTGATATAAGAGGATCAGATTCAGATATGCAATTATTGTGCATTGCATCAGCAATTTGGGTATGAAGTTTTAATATTTCATACAGTCAATCTGCCTAATACATTTGTAGACATTGTTTTGTAAGCATTTAATACAATCAATTTCTTATATGCATTAGTGGATGATAGATAAAATAGGATTGATACTTATATTATTCTACATATGTAAATATATTTACCTATAGTCAATCATATATAAAGTTCGAGGGAGTAAGTTAGGGAGATGCGGTTTACGGGCTCCCCCCAAACTAAGTACGCCACCCCAAGGGATGGAATTGGTCATAGTTGGACATTCCTGCCTCTCGCCGGCCGAGAGGCGAACTGATTACCCCAAGTGATGAAGGTGGTCATAGTTGGATGTTCCTACCGCTTGTGGGATAAGGGGAAAGTTGCTATGATATGAATGTTGCGTGCTCTCGGGCTTAGTTGGGCTGGGCAGTTTATTGGCGCCCTTTCGAGTTTCCTACCAAGACTAATTTATTATTGATTATGAGATGGTTAGCTAGGCATAATGCCTATCTTAATCTCTTTATTCACTAACTGATGTATTTGTTCATTATTCTCAAAATTCTCAATGGCTAACAAGGTTCACTTTAGTGTGTTATTGTTGGAATTGTTGTTTGTGTAAAAACAGATAAACTCCAATTTGGGGACATTACATTTTTGGATCTCGTAATTCTTTTACCTTTTCTTCTTGCTATTATTGCATCTGACCTCAAGTTTCATACAAACAAGAAGCCACCTTCTAGCAACATGTTCCATTAAAACTAAAAGCATAAGTTACAAGTAAAATTGCCACCTACGGTTTTAAAGTTTAAACACCTCAATGATATGTTAATCTGAGAACAGGCTCTTAATCCAATTTTATGGTATTTGTGTTTTTTCCTTCCCAGATCAAACCAGTTTCCTTTCTCTTATTGTTCCAGATTACAGGAGATTTCTGGTTGAAAACATGCAAAATTGACTGAATCAATGAGTTATTGCAGAAGCAAAACATGAATAGAAATCAGAAAACAGAAATAACTCGAAGTCTCCCGCACCTCAATTTATAACTTTAACAAGCTTGCTAATCTGACAACTTGTATGTATCATTCTCCCAGAAGACAAGGATATATGTTACCCTAATTCCAATGCACGGAGATAAAGAAAAATGAATTGTTCTGGAAGATGAAAGTGTTGGCCTTCTACACGTGATGGTTCATCTTCCCTATCCATTGGTTCTGCTCTGCAGCACATTGATGCACACCCCAGGGGCACTGCCCCTCAACCCATGATCTTTACCATAATAATCATTCAAAATGCTGATGCAACTAGCTTGCTATATACAGAAACTAGAGCTTGTCATGTTGCAATTGAAATCTGTCTCGCAGTCAATATCTATAAAATTTAAAACCTGATTTATGAAACCAGTGTCTAAATTTCTCTAGATGTGCTTGTTTCAGATGCAGATGAATTAGAAGAGTTTACCTCTAATCTTTTAATGTCTCCATTCTGTTTATATTGGTTATAGAATAGAAAAAATAGAGTGCTTCCATTGCAATTCTTTTTGTAAAGCGTGAGTCTGTGTTGTAATGTTAGTCCATATCGCACATTTATTCAGCATTGATATAAGTAGGGAGGAATTAAAAGCAGTTCCACAATACGTGCGAATGCAATCCTTATGGTATATGTGTATTGAGATATTTGGATGGATATACCATGCTGTTAATTACAGGGTTGCCTATGGTTTTATGCAATTTCATATTGACTTTTTCAGATCTAGTTCACGACGGCAAACTAAAAGGTGTATTTACAACTTCAGAAAATCATAAGCATTGTGGTTGATGCTGGCTAAGTGCCTTAACGATTTTGTAATGTCCCCTTTTCTGCAATAGTGCATATTATGCCTGATTAGCCTATCTAGCCATCCAAATAGTCTAATGGCTGCTTTTCAGAGGATGCCAGTCAGTCACATGGTTACATGGGCATTTATTTAATATCTGAGTTCAGTCTCTATGGTTGGGATACTTTATTTCATAAAGTAATATTATAAAGTCACTTTAATGTTATAACTTTAAGTTACTTTATTTTTATAAAGTGACTTAAGTGACTAAAAGACGAAAAGTGCTTTTATCCCACATTGCCTAGTTTGGTGTAATGGCTCTCATTTTGAGGCTATAAAGCACGTGGGATTTCTTGGGAAGAGTACAATAAGAATTTATGAAATTAAAGATTTTATATCTAGTTGCTTAAATGTGACTGATTTCTTGAGGACGTAGCCCCTTGAGGATTTGGAGAAACTGGATGTAACCCCAGCATTTTCTCACATAGGTGGAATCACTTCAGATTTCACATTGAACATCAAGTAAGTAAAAAGACTTCACAGATTAAGGTTTCAGCATACAGTTCGATATCCATAGAACAGGGAACACTATTACTTTCAGATTGCAGATTAGAGTTTAAGAACGTTGCATTGGGAGAATGAAGCATTGCAGATATTAAAACCAGTTTGATCTTCAGTTATTACGGGTGAGAGGAATCCGTATATCCCAGAGATATTCAGCCCGCACTTTGGGAGTCTTTGACATTTCTCACGGATTGAATATAATACCCACACAGCCAGCGTACGGCAAGTCATTAACACCTGCCTCCATCTAACGCGTGACACCAAATCTAGTGGTCTGCAGAAGCACGTGAGGTAACAGCTGTAACTATACAGCGCTTAGCAAAGAACACAGAAAGTTGCGTGGGAGCCCTCTCTCTTCCACATAACAGTCACGCATTCTTAATGCGTAGGGTGTAAACCGTCAGCCATCACCAGCCGCGTGGAATAAGAACTAAACATGGGTAGTGGTTTGTGCATTGGTTGTTGGGCGTGAGTAGTAACCTTCAACATACGCGGGCCAGGACTGAGGTAGCAGCTCGTCAGTTAGCGGTGATCAGCCAGTCCACCTCCATTAACAGTGTATTACAGTATGTGGAAAAATTCACCTTCCTTGCTGGTTATTCATCATATGCATTCTGGAATTAATGTTTGACAATATTGTTTGGTGTAATTCATCGAATAATATTCCAATCTAGCCTTGTATAAGCACTCAAATTTATTTATATTCTAGCCTGCCAACTTTACCTTGTTTGTATATGTTATTTCATATATATATGTATTGGAGATCTTATCAACATATTTACGTAAACAAGGCAGCATAGAAACATTAATAGTTCCATACAGTCAGTTTCAAATACAGTTATTCGGAATTGCTTGGTTAGTGATTTATGATATAGCACAAGGTGGTTTAATTCTGAAAACTGCACTAGAAATCTAGTAAGGATCATTACAGTGGTATCAGAGCTATTGATCTTGCCATCCTAGTGGGATCATCATTTTCAGTTTTAGTTGATTACAGCAGTAGCTATGCTAGCCAGACATGCATAGCGGGTACAAGATGCCCAAGTTTAGACATAACAGGGTTGAGCAGGAACAAATAGATTCCTCCGTGCAGGTTGACATAGAAACCAATCATATAGAAGATGACGAGTTTGTTGTGGAACAAACTGTTATAGGGGGATCATGGCTGATGAGGCAGATAGAGAGGCCAGGGAGACAATGAGGCAGATACGTGTTGGGTAGGACCATATGGTTGATGTGTTACAACAGCTCACAAGGGTTATCCAGCAGTTGTCAGTTATAGCCAGGAGGCCCCCTAGCCAGCACAGTGGTGGTAGTAGTAGAGCAGGATCTCCTAGAGCTACTAGAGCCCCCACACGTACTACAGACAGACCCCTCATGCCTACATTGGCAGACAATGTTGCAGAGGAGGAGGTGGCACAACCAGGTACAACAGGCATTCTTCCAGAGAATGTTATGACTATGCATGATGAGTGGGACACGTTACCCGTTCATGTCAAAGCTGATTTGACCTTTGTTCAGTATATGGCACAAAAGAGAGAGTTTGGCAGGGCCCAGCCGGATAGGAGACCCAGGGGTCCGAACCGGGATTTGAAACATGCCATGAACAAGTTGACTCTTCCTACGTTCGATGGCAGCGGTAGGACTTCTGCTAGGGCCTGGATCCACAAGCTCGATACATTCTTGACCCTCAAACCTATGTCAGAGACTGAGGCAATTAAATTGGCCACTATGCACCTAGAGGGGACCGCGTATGATTGGTGGCATCATGGCCTTATCACCCAGGATCATGTACTGATTGCTTCCTATGAGATCTTCAGCATGAGATTGATCGCTCGTTTTGACAGGAAAGACATAGAGGTATATTACAGGGAGCTAGCTCAGCTTAAACAGGGGGGATCTTTGGAGCATTACATTGATGAGTTCCAGAGAATCTCCATCATGGTTCCAGACATGACAGAGAAGAGGAAAGTAATGTTGTTCATTGAGGGCCTTTATGATAAATACAGAGGGTTGGTTAGAGTTCTCAAACCGGACACCCTGGATGATGCTATTAAGTTAGCTCATGATTTAGATTCACCATCCTCCATTTTACACCCACCTAAGAAACCCTTCAAGGGGTCTTCTTCATTCCAGATGGGGAAAAATCAGAATAAGAGTGCACCTCCTTGGCTGGATTTTGAGACGAGAAATGAATTGAGGAGGCGGAAGTTGTGTTTCACTTGCAGGGAGCCTTGGACTCCAGATCACAGGTACTTTGGAAAAGGCAAACTTAATTACATTGAGGTAGCTTCTGAGGATGAGTATGAGCAAGGTGAGGGCAGTGATGAGGAGGACAGCGAAGAGGAGGCTCAGGTTGAGCCAACATCAGAGGGGAAGAAAAAGAAAGCTCCTCACGAGCAATCCACGGTTACTTTAGCATCCCTCTCAGGGATTCCTACATGTCACACCTTTCATTTGAAAGGAGTAGTTAGAGGACAGAGGATTGTTTGCCTCTTAGATACCAGTGCTACGCACAATTTTATCAGCACAGGTATGGTCTCCAGGAGACGGCTACAGGTTGATGACATTTCGGAGTTTGAGGTCAAGGTGGCAGGAGGGGACCTTTTGAGTTGCACAAGGAAGATCTCTGGTCTTCCAATACACTTTGGAGATTACCTGCTAGAGGCAGATTTTTATGTTATTGACTTGGATAGTCT
>MU223795.1:2737462-2789001 GCA_018584345.1 Thuja plicata
GTTGGGATACTTTATTTCATAAAGTAATATTATAAAGTCACTTTAATGTTATAACTTTAAGTTACTTTATTTTTATAAAGTGACTTAAGTGACTAAAAGACGAAAAGTGCTTTTATCCCACATTGCCTAGTTTGGTGTAATGGCTCTCATTTTGAGGCTATAAAGCACGTGGGATTTCTTGGGAAGAGTACAATAAGAATTTATGAAATTAAAGATTTTATATCTAGTTGCTTAAATGTGACTGATTTCTTGAGGACGTAGCCCCTTGAGGATTTGGAGAAACTGGATGTAACCCCAGCATTTTCTCACATAGGTGGAATCACTTCAGATTTCACATTGAACATCAAGTAAGTAAAAAGACTTCACAGATTAAGGTTTCAGCATACAGTTCGATATCCATAGAACAGGGAACACTATTACTTTCAGATTGCAGATTAGAGTTTAAGAACGTTGCATTGGGAGAATGAAGCATTGCAGATATTAAAACCAGTTTGATCTTCAGTTATTACGGGTGAGAGGAATCCGCATATCCCAGAGATATTCAGCCCGCACCGTGGGAGTCTTTGACATTTCTCACGGATTGAATATAATACCCACACAGCCAGTGTACGGCAGGTCATTAACACCTCCCTCCATCTAACGCGTGACACCAAATCTGGTGGTCTGCAGAAGCACGTGAGGTAACAGCTGTAACTATACAGCGCTTAACAAAGAACACAGAAAGCTGCGTGGGAGCCCTCTCTCTTCCACATAACAGTCACGCATTCTTAATGCGTAGGGTGTAAACCGTCAGACATCACCAGCCGCGTGGAGTAAGAACTAAACATGGGTAGTGGTTTGTGCATTGGTTGCTGGGCGTGAGCAGTAACCTTCAACATACGCGGGCCAAGACTGAGGTAGCAGCTCGTCAGTCAGTGGTGATCAGCCAGTCCACCTCCATTAACAGTCTATTACAGTATGTGGAAAAATTCACCTTCCTTGCTGGTTATTCATCATATGCATTCTGGAATTAATGTTTGACAATATTGTCTGGTGTAATTCATCAAATAATATTCCAATCTAGCCTTGTATAAGCGCTCAAATTTATTTATATTCTAGCCTGCCAACTTTACCTTGTTTGCATATGTTATTTCATATATATATGTATTGGAGATCTTCTCAACATATTTACGTAAACAAGACAGCATAGAAACATTAATAGTTCCATACAGTCAGTTTCAAATACAGTTATTCGGAATTGCTTGGTTAGTGATTTATGATATAGCACAAGGTGGTTTAATTCTGAAGACTGCACTAGAAATCTAGTAAGGATCATTACAGATTACATGCCTGAGATATTCTATGCTTAGGACTTTAGTAGACTTTTATGATGCCAAATTGACCAACAGAGGATTTTCATTCTCAAAATGTGAAGCTTTGCTCTAGATTGTGCTCTTAATTAAGGATTTAGTATATATTTATGCACAGTTTCTTTTGTTCATTTTGATACTTTGCTTGAATGCTTTACCTAGCTTCTTTTGTTAACATTTTGACTCGTCTTTTATCATTTTCCAGGAAGATGTAGCAGGGGAAATTACAGAAGCTATTGTAAAATTCTTATCAACCTTACCACCTACTGTAAAGACCATTACGGAGGAGCCTTTGCCAGAGCATATACAGAGAATGTTTGATGAGGCAAGCCATGACAATCATCACAGCCATCATAACCATCAACATGATCATCATGATGGAGACCATGGGCACAGTCATGACAGTGGATACATGGATGGATATGGCCTTGGACATGGTGGGTGGCAGTAATATGATGGAAGATAATCTGATGAGTTTGGCGATTGCACAACCAACCCCCCCAGAGCTACTCTCCCTGCTGACATTAAAAGTGGTCATGCCCAATCAATTGACTCTCTCACCTTGTATAGACAGTAATTGTTGTAAGTCAGGCCTGCATGATTTTATAGACTTTGTTAGTGAGGTGAGTTAACAATCAAGGTCTTCGTACATTACAGTTCACAAGTTTGATGTCTTAAGAATTTAGAATTTTTTTTGGGATTTCCCCAGCTGGTGAGTACTAGGAATCTATTGACATGGCTATAAAAAATTGAAAAGCCATATGGTGGCTCATTCCTTCTTATTTTGATACAAGAGTTCCAAACTTTAGACTTTGATTTGTGTTTAATCACGTTTTGTGTTTCATTGTATGTATACTTGATGCTTAAGAAGTATAACAAAGTAGTCTATTGAGCCTAAGTGTCGAGGCTGCCTACTGACTGATGTAAGGAAGCCTTTGACAATGCCATCTAAAGACACATGGATTTTTCACACATGATAATTTTTCTTTCTTTAAGACCAAAGATTATACTCTCTTAAGATATGAGCCATGTTTTGGAAATTGATGGTTATATAAATTTGTAAAGGAAATATACACTTTCCCTAGTATTGCTATCTAGGTTCATTAAGTAATGCTATCAATAAGCACACAATTAACCTAAATATGAGAGCTGGGTAAATATCAGAATAATTAAGTGCCAATTTAGGAAATTAATGTGAAGGACTGAGATACTTATCTGTGGGTAGTATTATGTATAATTAAGCGCAATGCTGCACAAAGCTTAGTCATTAGGTAAGAAAAATTGGTGCTCTCGATGTGCTGTCTGAAATCCAATGCTGACCTAGAACTCTTTGCAGGTTGATGCCATGGTTCTGGATTGATTCCGAGTGGCACAGATCTGCCTTGTAAACTGTGGATTCAGTGCAATGTGCACTTAAGCTATCTGGTTTGCTCAGATATCTGCTACTTACTGCTGCTTCAGAACTGGTTATACTTAGAAATATGAAGGGGAAATCGCTGCATTGCGAAGGTTTACGTTTTTCTCAATCAACCCACTTACTGGCTTTACTGGCTTTGCTGAATTTTGGTATAAAAAAATCAAGCATACAAGTGTCTGAAGGATTTGATGCAGATTACATTCCTTTTAATGCTTTGAATGAAGTGTTCATAAAATGATTCTTCCTTCAATGTATAAGTATTTTCAATTTTTTTAGGATATGAATTAATGCTCAAATGAATGTCTTCGAATGCCACAACATAATGAATTGTCGCACAAATGTGTACCTAGTTGATTCCCAATGGCTACGAGGGAAGGGTGGGAGTTAGCAATTTGAATTATAGGAAGTTTGGAATTTTTAGTTAGATTTGTGTCATGTGAGATTTTGACCACGTGCATCATGAAAATTGCGTAGGATGGGAAAAGTGTTCTTGGGAGTAGGAATGGAGATTGTATTGCCAATTTTCTTGAAGTTGGAAATTGTGGCTTTGTACCGATTCCTTGATTTAATCTGTCAAAACATTTGTTTCCTTGTGTTTAATTATATTCGATTCTTGTGTGTACTTGAATTTCTCATTCTTTAAATGTATTGAGCAACATAAGCATGCAATAATTGTAGGCTTTTTATTCAGTAAATAATAATACAAATCTTTTGCCTTGAGTTGAAGATATTATCAACTTTTTTTCCTAAGTTAATCCATAAAAGAACCCTTTGCTTTATACAACATTATCATGAACATACCTCCATAATTTTAATCAAATAACAAATGCGGGAGGTAGGGTTTCTGGTGGAGGTGTAGCAGATGAAGACGACGACGAGGATGATGGAGAGCTTGACGAAAATGGGGATGTGGCTATTGTGGCTTCGTTGGGTAGACATTGTATTGGGCTTTTGTTGGTGGGACTTTTATTTCGAATTTGATTTTGGATTTCTTGGTGCCTCCATGAGTGTTTTGTGGGTTCTGGATAGGGGTTTGTTTCCTTCTTGTCACTCCCCTTGTTTAGGGGTCGGGGATATAGTTTGTGGGAATTTGCCTGCATTGGGGTGGGTGGGTGGAAATAGGGGTAGCCTCACACCCACAACTCCCTGGCGAATAGTAGGGGCCCGCTCACCCATAGCAATTGTCGGGCTCCCCGTACAAGAACTCCCGAGTTTTCTAGGTGGGGACCACTCCCTTAAAATAGTAGCCCCCCCACCCCCACCACCATCCCTTTATAATTTCTAGCAAGCTGATGCCATTAAGCCTCCCAACTAGAATTGTCAACATAGGCGCTAGATCAATTCTCTAGAACTTTAGCCCCTTGGGGACCTCCAACTAATCTACCTCCTTAATTGCATCAACCCGCTAGAATAAGCCCTTTGGCCTGCTTTTAATCCCTTATCTTTGGAGACAATGGTTTTGTTAGGAATGTTGTTAGCTCTGTTGTGTGCGAGAACCTTTGTTTGAGTTTTGAAAGATGGTTTTGGTGAAGCACCTCTTATCCTTGAAACACCTAGTTGGAGATCTTTCTTTTTGTAGGATGTCCTTCACGGTCTTCTCTCCTTTTCCTTGTGCCTTGGTTTGGAGTCTACCATATATATTTTTGAAGAGGTGATGATGTTCTGGAGAGGTGGTCTTGCAAGGGAACATGTGAGGAACAATGAATTTGTGAGGGTGAGAGGGTGTGGCAGAAAGGTGTGCGCTTTGCTCGGTGCTGAGGCTTTTGATGTTCCTCCCTACAATTTGGACTTATTAGCCTAAGGATGATGATGGTGTTCCAGAGAACTTTGAGCTTGTCTTTTTTGTTGCTCCTCTTGTTTTTTAATGTCCTAAGCTCCTCTATTCTTATTGGGGATTTGAAGTTTTTGCATGTTTTCTATGGAGGCTACATGTGTTGCACATAACATTGGTTTTAATGAGCTTGGTTGTGGATTAGTCGCGCATGAGGTCCTTGTTGGGTGTCGTCTATGTTGCTTCTTCCTTGCTAATGTTGAGGTTCTTCTAGGAGCTGACATTGAGGAGGTTGCTCTTGTGAGCTAGTGGAGAATGACATTAAGGTGCTTGTGTACATGGAGAAGCTAGTCCAAAGTTTGCGTATTTGGAATCTAGTGGTTGCTATTATCAAGGAGGTCTGCTTCTTGGAGAGTTTCTCCAAGAACATTTTTTCTCTTGATGATGGCTTGACATTTTTGGGTACAATGTCTTATGTTCCCTATCTCTCTATATCCATTTTTTTGGTTTTTCTTATGTTGGAGCTACTGGCTTGGAGCTGTCATTCCCATATTGTGCTTAATAGTAGCAAAATGATTTTGAGGGGATGTTTGGGATTTTCCTCAAATTTGCATGTGTTGCCCCAAGTTGTTAGGGGTTGTTTTTGGTTGGGGGTTTCTCTTGCTGATTTGGAGAAGTTTGTTCTTGCGGGTGTTGATAGGGCTATGTATTCCCAGGTTATTGATTTTTAGATGAAGTTTAATGTTTATACGATCCTAGATTCTCTTTATGCTTCTCCTATAAAGGTGGAGAGTTCTCCCTTGAAAGTGGATACTATTCATGTGGGAGATGTTGAGGGTTTGTATCATCTTCAATTGGTTTCCTCTCTTGCCTATCCTATTAAGGAGGTGACTTCTCCTATCGAGGTGAAGATATTTTTGTGTGGGAAAGGTTTGGAGTTGCTGCAAGGGGGTTGTTGCTGCCCTTAGTCTAGAATTGAGGTGGAGACTTAGGAAGGTAAAGGGAGCTTACTGTTGTATCAATTGGAGATTATGAGAATCTTTTCAAAACCCATTGTTCTTGTTCTCTTAATCTCATTTGCTTGGTGGCATCAACCTTGTTCTTGCAGTAGTTGAGTCTAATGTTTGTATTCTTCTAATATGTTGTTGTTGGGCTGCTATTTAACCTTGTTCTATCTTTTAGCAGCATTATATGAGTTTCAGAGCTTGGAAACAATTATTTGTACAGAGTTTTGGGCCCCTTCAAAATTTGTTTTAACCCCTAATCAAAAATATTATCACGAACAAGTATGGGAAATGCCATATACATTGTAACTAGAAAGTACATATTCTTTATATTAGGTCACTTTTTCAACAAGGAAGTTTCTCTTTATATTCGAAGAGTGATCCTATTGCATATTAGGTTTGTTTTTTGTTACACTAAAAGGTGCAAATTGAAATGTTAAACACACCAAAACATTAAAAAAAAATGTTTTACGAGTGTGTACCAAATCAACTCCCAATAGCTATAAAAAAGGGAAGAGTCAAGATTTTATTTATTTATTTCAAAATTTGGAATCAATCTTGCACAATACAAGAGCAAATGTATGCACTATGGATTGACATAGGATGAAAGGCACATATATAAAGACGCGTAATGCATAAATGTATAATGTTGTAAAAATAGATGCAATAAATGGGCGAATAATGATAAATGTATGGAAAAGTGTGTAACCAAGGTTGGGATAAGGTCAATTTTTTAGGAATGTGTGAAGGTGTTATCATTAGTGAATCATGGCGAGGATAATTATTTTTAACCAAGATTCTCTTTTATTGATGTCAAACCCTATAGAAGAAAAAGAAAATTATGTAGTAAGAACTCAAGTATTGGGAAGTATAATGATCATTTGATGTATAATGATGCTCTCATAAATAGGAAAATGTCAATGGATCCAACTTTAGTTGGCATGAAAGGGCATGTGGCTCTTGAAATGCCATCTAAGAAGGTTTTGGTGTTCTTTAAGGGTTCAATGTATGGGAAAGTTTAAAATTAATACAAGGACAAAATTTGGTTGGATATGTAGGCGTATGGTGTTGCTTTAGTGGGGAGTAAACATGTTCCTTGTATATCACCATCTCTCATCTTGTCCTTGGCAAAGGAGGTTATTTGTTTAGGAGGAGAAACCAAGTTATAAATTAATTCCATTTGGCCTAGTTTAGTACATTTAAATAGTTGAATTTTTAAATCTTAAAGTATGCACATACAAAATATTTTAGAAATATTACTCTATGCACAAGGATTTTTTGTATTATTATTATTTGGAATGAAGAAGATTGATTTGTTAAATCAAGCAAATTATTGTCTTTAGATCATAAGATTGCACATTTTCATTCTACAAGAAGGCAAGTGGAGTCAATTAAGATATGGTTGCAAGTAGGAGAGTAGATTTGGAAATAAATACTAGACTATGAAAACATTCCCTTTCAGCATAGAAAATACTTCCAGGTGGGTCACCTTTTGTTTAACTTGTATAAGGGAAAAATTTGAGATCCAAGCAAACAACATGGTGGAATGGAGCTTCTTATACTCATCTAGCAATCAAAAGCTTTGCAGCTAGGTTATTAGTAATTTGGTGGTTGGTAACAAAAAGGTGGCAAGCCAGTATTAAGTTGTTCAATGCTTGTGATTGCAATGTAGTTAACAAATTTTGTTTCTCAAGTGTCTCGTATGTTACATGTTTTTGTATATGTAATATGTTTTCATTCCCCTACGGTCTCAAAGGGGTGGGTATGCAACACCAATTGATATAAGGTCGAGGTCATTTTATTTAGGATTCTATCAATAAGGAAAACATTAGTCTTTTTGTTAGTTTCAAAAGGAGATATAAGTTGCTATCAATAAAAACAAAGCCCAGTTCCTACTCTATATAGAATTTAGAATGTAGTATGAAAAGATGTTCTAATCGCCACTAACTAATGGAGGGTGGGTGATTATATTCTTGTCTATTAATGAATCCCTTCTTTATTCTATTACATTTTCAACTAGGGAGGAGGTAGAAGCTAAAGGATGGAAATACGTCCATAATCATAAGATCTCAAAAAGTGTTAAATATAGGGAATCATGGTCATTTGGTTCTTCAATTTCATTAAAAATGATAAATAAAACCCTTACAATTCCAACTTAAATGGATAGGAATCCAGGAAGGGACCAAACTTAGTATTAAAATGTGGTACTTACAAATATAAATGTGCAAATTTTGACATTCTAATTATATAAACTAATTTTGATACTAGAAAATTGATAAATGATTTTTTAAGTTACAAATGAATGTAACTTGAAACATTGAAAATACTCACCACACTTTTTTCTAATGCTCTCTTTGATTATTAGTTATATATGCCCTAAAAATTAATCTAAACATTAAGTCCACTTCATTTTAATGAATTAGAACTATTTATTACTACCACAAAAAATATATAACAAATCCTTAAAAACTCAAGTGAAAGGCAATAAACTAGGAATAAAAAAATTGAAACTAGCCTAATTATTTTAAAAAAAAATTAAGCAAGCTAATTTTAAAGAATCATTACACATTTTATTAAGGGTACTCATGGAGTTACTACAAAATTTATTTTTGCAGACTAGAGGTCCCATAAGAAAAAGAATATTATGCCAAAGACAATTTAGATGAAACCCTACTTCTCAATTTCAAATTCAAGGATGTGGCTTTAGTGTGGGGCTAGAATGTTCTCCTCCCACTTCCTAAAATCTTGTTGTCACATATAATACATTTATAAATTTTTAAATCCATAACAACAATTTTCACATTTAATTATAAATTTATAGATTTGACATTTCTTATAAAAAAAAACTGAAACCATCAAATTTTAAACTTGTCCATGATCTATTTATCAAAAAAAATCTTAAAAATATTTTAAGGAATCTGTGTGAAAGGATTGAGCAACAATTTGTGGAGTTGGTGTTCCTATTGATCTAATTTATTTTTAAGGAGACCTCTAAAATATTATTTTTAAATGAAATTCTTAAAAATAGAAAGGAGAGAAAAAAGTAATGGTGTGACATAGATCTTTTCAAAAAAATAAATTTGCTCCTTATTTTCAAAGCTTGGGGTGGGGTCCCATGGGGGCTTGGGCTTCTAGTTTTAAAGAAGAGGAGGTCCCATGAACAAATAAAAATCAAAATTGTTGCTGGATTATTTAGAATCTTCTTTAAAAAAGAAGCCCACTATGCACTACTTTTTAAGGTATTATTTAGAATCTTCTCTTGACCCTATCTTTTAACGGATTATTTGGAATCTTCTCTTGACCCTACCTTTTAGGGGACTATTTGGAATCTTCTCCTCTAAAATAGAAGTTCCTACTTTTTAAGGTTGCATATTTAACCCCATGTCCCTATGTGGTTGCTTAAGTGCATTTTCTGCTTAAATTTAAGGAGTTGGAGTGTTCCCATGCAAAATTTTTGTCATGGAAAAAAGATAAATCAAAATCTTTCCCTATTTTAGTGGGGAGCTCAAATATAGGAATGAAAATTCAGCTTTAAAAGAGGCGGGGATGGGGATTGAAAATAAGTAGCAACTACTCATTGAAAAATGTTAGGTGGCTTCACAGATTTCTTCCCCTCCTTTTTTTCCCTTTTTTCCCTCCTACTTTTATGTGCAATTTTTTTTTACTAATTTTATTAAAAAAATACAATTGAAGATAAAATATTAATGGGGTCACTGGCTCCACAAATTGCTTCTTAAAAAGTTGAGTAGTGGCTGCTAGCCAAAGTAAGGTTGGTGGTCTCATGAAAACAATAACTACTTCATGCATAAAAAAATAAAGTAAAAAAAATCAATTTGGTGGGGCAATTTATAGCCCCACCCCTTTTTCACTTGCTTAAATATGCAATGCTAAAATATAGAAACTCCATGTTTGATCTACTGACCAAGGCCATTTGGGAGTCGGCTTTCCTTTCCATCCCCCATCGCCCTATCTTCAGATCTAAACGTCGGAACACTTGCCCCATGAACCATTGGTTCAATGATGACTGTAAAGCTTTCCACTACAGATTACGTTCGGCCTTTGAGTCCCTCCCTTCAGGTTATGTTGATCTCCGTTACTCCTACCACCGGTTTCTCCGCGTGAAGAAACATTCTTTCATTGCTTCGCAGTGCAGAGCCTTGTGTAACACACTTACCCAGGATCCTAAGCTCTTTTGGCGTACCTTATTCCCGCGGCACCCCCCTCCGCCCTCAACCATCGACCTTGCCTCCCTCATCTCCCACACCTCCACTCTCTATGACATCCCGGGCCAGCCATCTCTCCACCTCATCCCACCCCCTCACTGCTATATCTTCACCACATCCAGCATTTACGAGGCCGTCAGATCTATGAGATGCAGTAGAGCGGCCGACGAGGATGGTTTTTAGGCAGAGCTCCTCAAGCTCAGTATCACGGTACTGGGCTCTTATCTTCCCACACTCTTTAATAGAGTGGTTTGCACCGGCTTCCCTGAGGCTTGGTCAAGACATGTGATCCATCCGATCCATAAGACTAGATCATTATCAGACCCTGACAACTACAGAACCATCATGATTGGGCATACCTTTGCCAAACTCTACGCCACGACATTGAACACTATCCTTTCTTCATAGCTTGACATGTTGGACTGCAGGGCTAGAGGTCAGGCTGGTTTCTGTGCAGATTATCAGACCATGGACCACATCTTGACACTACGAGCGATCATTGAGGAGGCTCGCTATCGCTCTGCGAAAGTCTATTGCTGCTTCATTGACTTTCGCAAGGCGTTTGATTCCGTCCCTCGGGTGGCCCTTTTTCAGAGGCTTAGAGATATTGGGATATCTGAGATTCTTTTGACTGCTATTATGAGACTTTATGAGCGTGTTGTGGGCATATTCAGGACCCCGGAGGGCTTCTCAGATCCTATACAGAGCACTATTGGGGTGAAACAGGGATGCCCTCTTTCCCCCACCTTATTTGGCATCTACATTGACGAGCTCGAGGGTTTCATCAGAGATTCGTCTCTTCTTGGTGATGGCTGCTATTTACACTAGGTCTTAGTTTCCATTCTTCTTTTTGCTGATGACGTGATTCTCTTAGCCTCCTCACCTGAGGGTCTCCAGAGAATTCTTGATATCTTGGCCTCCTTTTGTGACTTGAGACAACTCGTAGTTAATCTGGGGAAGACACGGGTCATGGTCTTCAACTGCTTGAAGACCTCGCATTTACACTTCTACTTCCAGGGATAGGAGATCGAGATTGCCTCCGCATACACATACCTCGGGGTTAAGTTTTCCAATCCTCGCTTCAGTTTGAGACCTGCTATTCAGCCCAGGATCAACAGAGGGATGGGTTCCCTCGCCTTGATTGAGAGATAGTGCTTTAGACACCACTTTCAGGACACCTCGTCCAAGTTATCCCTCCTGGATTCTCTGGTTAGGCCTACTATACTCTATGGCTCTGTTGTTTGGGGACCATCCCTCCTTGATTCCGACTGGGCCTCTATTGAGCGTATACAGACTCTCCTCCGGCGTATCATCAGATGTCATCGTACCACCTCCCACATCATCATCTTGGCTGAGTTCGGGGCTCATCCCTTTAGGTTGGGAGCCATCTTCGACCTGGTTTGGCTTCTTCACCGCCTACGTTGCTTCACAGACTCTTCGGATGGCCGGAGTAGATACTCCTACCTCGCCTATTGCTCTTCTGTTGAGTTGGCTGATCTGACACCTCCTCTAGAGCTCGTTGTTGGTATGCTAAGGCCACTTCCCTTTTGGGTTCCATCAGGATTGACATTGATCGCCTACCCCCCTTCCAGTTTTCTTTGGACGCTCCGACTCATCTTCTCCCCTCCAGACAGGAGTTGAATGAGCATGTCAGACTTGACATCTACAGGCAGTACATCATCTCGACCTGGACCAACCCTAGTGGGGGTTTGCGTCCAAGGATGGCTTTTTATGCTGAACACTTCTTACACATCCAGGATGGGATCATCGTTCGACCCAAATATTTATCACAGCGTTGGTGCCATGCTCTCTAGATCGCGCTGGGATCTTTCAGAGTCTGCTCTCACCGCCTGTGCGCACAGACTGATCATCACATTGACAGAGAGGATCGTATTTGCAGTTTATGCACATTGTCTAAGATTGAGACCGAGGCACATTTCATTTTCTGCTGCCCTATATACTATGAGATCAGAGGGAGATTTTATTGCTTATTCAGAGATTGCAGCTCCTTGACTTCCTTCTTTCGCTACTCTGACCAGAAATGTCTGGCACTCTATTTACGGGAGACGGTTCGGCTCCGTGACCATACCCTACAACTTTTATTTCCCTAGAAGCTGGTCACCGAGCAGCTCATTATGGATTTGTTCTCGCCCTCACCCCTGACTCGGGGTGTGAAGCGGCCCTCATGTGCCTCCACCATCGATCACTCCATATCTGTGAGACCTCGTAGTGCCTCTACTCATCAGCGACAAACCACCAGCAGATCACGGCGACGGCTCTGTACCCTTATTCCTCCGGGTCACTATCCTTCTGTGTTGGATTTCTTTCCGCTCGGGAAGGACCCCTAGTCCTTGCCCTAGTGGTTCTTTGTTCTCTGCTTCTTCTTGTTTGGTTCCTTGTTCTTTTTGTTGTTTCCCCCGACCCTTGTTTGGTGATCCGCTGGTTTCTTGCTTTTTGGTTGTTTGTTTCCTGTCCCATAGACCCTTGTTGGTCTTCCGTTGGACATTAATAAATTTATCTTATCTTATCTTATTTTGGAGGAGAAGATTCCAAATAATCCCATAGCAAAACAAAATTTTGTTCATGGGACCACCCTCTTCCTTCAAAATAGAGCTTAAGCCCCCTTCATGGGACCCCTGCTTAAGCTAAGCAGACCTATTGTGAAAATGAGGTGGGGCTAGAAATTGCCCCACTAGCTTATGAATGTTATTGCCACTTGTCAAACATCTAAGTTTAATTTTTTATTAAAAAAAAATTTTAGAGAGATTTTTTTAAAAAAATTTTTAATGCAAAAATATGGAAAATAAAGGTACTGTATTCGTGATCTTAAATTTTGAATTTTAAACAAAAGGTACTGGATTCAATTCTATTTTTATAGAAACCCCCTTCCATAAAACCCTAGCCTTATTGTCAAATTTTAAGCAACTCTTTATAAACATGGAATAACCTCATGTTCCCATGCGACAGCTTGTTGGCTAAAAAGTGTGTAAGTCATTGTGACCACAACTTACAAAATTGTGACTTTAGGAAACGTCTCATGAGATTTCTCTCTCCTCTCAGCAATAGGGGAGGCTCCCTTCTTATCATAGGTGGCTTCAACATAGACCTAATTGAAATTAACAAAGGGCGGTTCTTCTTAATCACTTCCTCTTTCTTCAGGAATGACTTATACACAATTACAACTTTTAAACTTAATAAAAGGTATCTATTGCTATGATAATGCCAGTGGTTCAGGAGTTGACATAAGAACAACACCCGAGACAACAATCTACTTATATATTTGTGAAACAAAAACAGGAACCCAAAGTATCCTGCGCTTATTTCGAATGAGGATTCAATAATTAGAAGAACCAGTAAGATACAAAGTCTCTTACTGGATACTCTCGAACTTAATAAAAATACTTACAACTGAATCCCAAAGTATTTCAGTTCTAAGTAATTGCAACCAATTCTAACTGTAACAAATTGTCCTCCGATAACACAAAGTCTTCAAAAGTTCAAATTGACTCTGAATACAATAGATAACTCAAAGTCTGCACAATTGAATTCAATTCTCTCTTGAACAAAGCATTAAAAATCACGATCAATTCAATAAAATGTCGTCACATAACAAGTTGGATCATCATAAAGTCTCAAAACAACTTGCCTCTTTTGTTGAAAGCAATCCAAATTTACATCTAAGCTCGAAGTCGTAGAGTGCATATACAACCTAGAAGAATTTTCTTGCCTTGCCAAAAGACAATTATTTACAATGAGCTCCCTCCTTTATATAGGTAAAGAGTGGAGAGAAAGGTGGAGAAAGAAGAGGAAAACCTTTAACAACCTTGACTTATTTTCTAACTAACTAACTAACTAACTAACTTTGACGTATTCAATGCTACACGGCTTAAAACACTTGCGACATGATTACATGAAACAACTTTGCACGTGATACTATCACATGTAATTACATCTCATTTTTACACTACATGTATCGTGTCAAATATAAATTACAAATACATGATGAAAAAATTCTAAGTGCTTGAAAAGACACGACTTTTATTACATCACCCTTTATTGGTCCTTATGTTGCTACAGGATACCCGATGATTGATGTGTTCTGGTTTGGTGAAAGCATCTCTAACTGGAATATGAATATGCATCCTTGATTGTTCTGTATTGATGGCATCAACCAATCGCCTTCTTGAAATCAGTCTTGAAAGCATTCTATGCCCACATCATTCCATTTTTCACCTCCTTGCATCCTCTTGTAAGTGGGGTTTTTAAGTCCCATTACAAGTCATTTTGGAAAGTACTTCCCACCTACAAACAAGTTATTCATGCTCATTTGCATGCATTGAAAAGAGCGTCAAAAGTGCGTGGAAAACACTTATAGGTGGACTTTTAAGCTTGCATTACATATAGAAAAAAAAACCTTCTTGGGTAGAACAACCTTATGAATGAGGTTTTTAATCCCGATTGCATGTGCGAGAAAAATGAGTGTTTGGAGCTTTCTCATGAAGGGAAGAACTTGCATCTCTTTTTTGGGAAGAACTTGCATTGTTTGAAGCCAAAAATACTCCTTTGAATATCCAACCATGTAGCATGTAGCAAGACCTCTGAAACATGAATAACTTGCACCACTTGGAACCAAAATATGAAGGAAAAGATGTTTGAACTTTGAAGAAAAACTCCAAATCTTTGCTAGATCAAAAATGGTTAAAGATCCCCGAATTTCAACTATATAGGCAACCAAGCTTGACCAAATCTTCACAAGAATGAATGCAAAACTTAGTCCTCTTTTGGAAAAACAAGAGAAAAGTTCTTCCAAAAAGTGTTTGGGAAAATCTGAAAATAAATCCAAATGATTTTCAGATTTAGAGAAAGTTCCCCAAAAAGATGTTATATAGAAAAAGATTTTGACTCAATCTTGTTGAGAAATGAATGCATATTCAAGTCAAGATTGAATACTTGACAAATGTACATGACATAGAACAAAATGCATGATTCTAGCAACAAGATTGAAAGATTCAAAATCTGAAAATGCTTGAGTTTTATGGAAGATGCAGTAGCAAACAAAAATGACGCTCTTAGAGATAAAAATGTGGTTTTGGATGATGAACACAAGCGGGAAATATCATTTTTTCTCTAGACGGGCTTCTTAATCCAAAACACAAGTATGAAACTCTTGCAAAAACTACTCCAAAACCATTTTTACCTAAACAATGCCCTAGATGGGTTGTTTGGAACAAAATGCATGTGTAAAAAATGTATGCAAATGAGGCCAAATTTGTCGTCCAGCTTTGAGAAGGAAAAATGCTACATATAAAACTCTCAAACAAGCTTTTGAATGTAGTTTACATGTGTTTTGATAACTATAAAACACATGTAATCATGTTAAATATTGTCACCCTAGAGTCTTCAAGGCAAGATGTCACTCACAATGAAGTTTTAATAAGCCTTCGCGTGTCTTTGATGATTAAAAAGACATGTAAATGCCATCAAAATCAACACTTATAGCTTTTGAAGTCATAACGGGATTTTAAGATAAGAATGCATATATTTTAATGACTTCATTACATATGTAATCCCACTAAAAATCGCCCCCTTTTAGTCTAGGAATGCAAAATGCAAGTCTAAACACTTTATAACAGGTTTTAATATGGCTTTTACATATATGAGAAGTCATATCATGCTTTTAGACTCCCTACACATGCATACCAAAGCATTTTAATACATGCAATCATGTTTAAAAAGGCCACCCAAAGTGATGACGAGTTGTTTTGACCCTTTTACATGTATTCACAACTTTGTTTTTAATACATGTATTTGCACATAAGTTCTCATGTTTTAAATTTACATGCAATTTATAGTTTTATTGTAAAGATATGTAATGGGTCTTAAAAAGTCAACCATTTCATTAGAAATTCATTAAAAACTATATCTAAATCTCATCGAAATCGCGTGAAATTTTAAAATGGAGTTCTAAGTCCATCTTACATGTAAATGACATTTTTTATTCCATGTAATTATCAATAAAAAACCAACTAATGAGAGATTTTAATTAAAGAACAAGGATATGTAGTCAAGCCCAAAAACCCCACTTGCAGAATGCTTAATTCCTTAATAACTTTGGCTAGACAACTCCATTTGAGGCCTAAGATAGCTCGAAACGAGCAAAATTTAAAATGCCACAATCCTAGGGCGAAAACAAAACCAAAATCAAACAAGACAACTAAGACAACACATTGGAGATTTTATCTTACAAATTTTTTTCGTAGGGTTGCCCCAATTTTGCGAATACAAAATTGAGGACAACACTGCTTAATTGCAATTGCTGCTTAAATTTTTTTCGTTTCTTTTTTATTTGCCTAGAAAATTCCTTTCACATTTTATTTGCAAAAAAATTATTCAAACTTTTATTTAAAAATACCATTTAAGAGCAGTGTTTTAAAATAAGCAACAAATTTTATTTCCATGGGGCCACCAACTCCACAAATTAATCCTAAAGATGTTGAGCAACTGCTAGTCAAAATAAGCCTAACAACTGCATGGGAACATTCCCTAAGGCTGGGTCCCAAGGAGGAGGCTTTCTTAAAAATAGAGCATATTTTTTAGGAATATTTAGTGTGTTCCCAGCTCCTAAATTTAAGGACTTTGTAAAAACTGAAATAATTTTTAAGAAGTAAAATTTATTTTCCCTCTAAATTTTATTTTTTTAGCTTGATTCTTTTGGTTTTCCTGGAATAAAATGTGCAAAACTTTGACACGTGGCCAAAACTTCTAGCTGGTAGGGCAATTTCCAACCCCACCCAATTTCCACCCACTTAAATTCCTAGGTCTAAATAAGAGAGACTTCTATTTTGGAAGAAAAGATTTTAAATAATTGTAAAAAATTGTAACCCCCTCCATAGAACCTTACGTAAAACTTCTCATTATTAAAAAAAACCAAAATATTTTGACAAATCCCTTTATAAAGAGGACAGCCTACCCTTTAAAAAAAAAACAAAAAAAAAACTAAACTTATTAAAATTGCTAAATGTGAAGTTAGTGATGTGAATGCATGACTAGACAAGCACAAGAAACAAACCGGGGAATTTTTAAACAAGGGAAAAACGATCATTAAAAAATTTGCTAGGAAACTTCTAACTCATGTGAGGAGCTCTACCCTGTTCCCTCAATATTGCAGGCGACATCAAATTTTACCCTTAAAAAAATTATTTTGCATATTTATCAACGCACGAAGCTTCCAAATAGAATTAGATAAATAAGAATACAGACGAAGAAATCGGCAGTGCACGAGGAGAAACAAGATTTTAATGCCTTTCAAAGTGGATTTGCTCCTCAAATCCCATTCTCCATTCCGACAAAAGCATTTTAAAATTTGCTCGTCGCTGTAGAAAACAAATGGGATGACGACGAACGAAGTTTCCTGCGTTCCCACTTCGCTTCAGATCCAATTTGGTCCACTCCAATCCATCGATTTTTGTATGGTGAATTATACGCCAGCGTGTCTTCTCCGTCCAAGTGGCGGAATTTTCTGCATCCAGACGTAGACTAGCGGCAGAGCATTTTCGTGGAAGGAGGTATGAAAATGGAGGCAGCCTTTATGCCCTTAACCCTATTTAAAGCTTCCAGATTGGTTTGCAGGCAGAGGAAAAGAAAAGATCGGGCTGTATTTGGCGGAAATGGCGAAGATAAGGGAAGAGATTGAGGGATTTGAGGACTATTTGCCTGTAATGGCGGACAAATTGGGGGAAGAGGGGTTTATGGGGGAGCTTTGCAATGGCTTCCGTCTTCTGGCAGATGCAGAGAAAGGTGTGATAACTTTGCAGAGTTTGAAGAAGAATGCGAGTTTATTGGGAATGGAAGAGATGAGTGAAGATCAAGTCAGAGCGATGATTGAAGCGGCTGATCTGAATGGTGACGGAGTTCTTGATCAAAATGAGTTTTGTGTTCTCATGCTCACGCTCAGCCCTTCCTTAATGGCAGATGCAAACAAATGGCTAGAAAATGCCCTCGTTCAAGAACTCGAGGAATTTGTACAGGAAAAATGAAACTTTTCTCTTTCAAATGATGACTGTATTAGGTGTTGGGTTTTATTTCTGCTCAATTCCAAAATCACAATCAAGGGTATTTTTCTGCTTACATTTCGTTATTTCTGTGGATTTCTCTTTTTATATTTTAGTTTTGCTTCTATGTTGCCTCTGAAAGAGCAGGTTCGTATGGGATTGCTTTGGAGAGCAGTTATTGTTGAACTTATTTAAAAATTGTTGATTGGGTATTATAGTTGAATTATTTTGTTATTTTTAAGTAGATATCTTAATATTCATATTAACATTATTTGTAACAATTTGTGCACTTGAAATTTGGAAAAAATATAAGAGGTAAATATTTGTAAAACGAGGGAATTAAATTTGTGGAGTAATAGTAATATGTAATTTATTTATTTATTTATTTTTAATTCTGAGGTGTCCCTGCGACCCATCTTGGCGACCCAGCGTCCCGTAGGTAATATGTAATTGTTGTTTAGGTTGGGGTCTCTCAATAGGTGTGGTTTGGGATTTTGTATGGCCTTAAAAGTCTAAGCTCTAGATGGCTCCCTTCGCTATTGCGGCTCCAAACTATGCTCTTCTTGCTATCAAAGGTCACCTTGGTTTGCGTCATCCTCATTCCACCCATGATGCGGGTTTCCAAGGTGATGGTGCTAATAGCTGTTGGCGCAATAGTTCTTCTAATGGTAGAGGGTATTATGTGGCGTCCTACTCTAGAGCTACGACATCACCTCCTCAACATAGGTCGGTTTTGTTACAAACGGCTCGAGGGGTGCCTCATTCTCTCTCCTCCTCGACTGCTCTTTCCTTGGCATCTTCTCAAGACCCTGTATACTCTGCATGTCGCTCTTTCAAAGCACCGTTGGAAATTGTCGCACCTGCTTTAGACACATCCTTCTCTGCAAGGACTCTTCTTACCTCGCTCGTCTTTCAGACTCAGGCCCTATGCTCTCCAAGGATGTGTGACGATCTAGGGATAGTGGATCTCATAAACTAACTAGTGGGTTAGTTTTTTCTAACCCATGCTCTCCTTCTATCTGCCCCTTGTCTTCTATTGTCGAGGCCTGCCTAGAAGATCTAGCCAAAGAACGATAAGATTTTTTGGAGGAGTATACCCTAATTTGCATATTTACAAGGGTTTGGCAAAAATAAAGCGATCTGCACTCGTGGATTTTCAAAGCAGTGGAAAGATTTCATGGAGGGTGAAATTTGGATTTATCTTTGTGCCCAGGGATTCTTCATTCTTGAATTTGACTCTCTACAGGATAGAAAGTTGATTTTGGAGAATGTCACTTGGATTTGCCTTGGATCCACGCACAAAAAAATTCTTCCCTATTTTTCTCAGGTGCGACTTCCATATCTTCCTCTTCAATTTTGGGAAGTTGACTGTCTTCGAGCCATCAGGAATAGCCTCGGGAAATTCCATTGATGCTCCAAGGAAACTATCGAATTCCAAAACACCACTTATGCTCGAATTTGTGTTGAAATAGATACCTTCTCGCATAAGTACGACTAAAGATGAGTAACAGAGACTGGATGCGACCGATTGATTATGAGAAATTTTTTTTTAAGATGCAGGAGATGTTTCTCAACGGAGCACCTCACACCCCATTGTCAAAAGCAATTTGTTGTGGGGAATCAGACTTCTCCTGGTAAATCTTCTTGGTGGGTTGGGGTTGAGCTTCAACATTATGTCATTCCTCCTACCTCTAAAGACTCAAATTAGGCTCCAACTTTTGCTAAGGATTTGAAGGCTCCTCTTCCCCTTTTGTGGCTCACCCCCCTTCTCTTGGTCATCAAGATTGAAGGCCCATTGGGAATCTTAGATCTCACAAATGGCATCCTCACATTTTGATTCCACCTTGGCTTGCTCTCTAGAACCGTTGGCTTGTTCTGGGGTGATGGACATCCAATTTGATGCAAATGTTGCGATGTGCCATTCAAATGAGTATAAGTGGACTTAAGTTCAGAGGATAAAGCATATCTCTCGTCATCAAATGTTTTTGATGTTTTCCAAGAAGGGAAGTAAGGTGACTACTTAATATTTGTTATTGTAAGTTGCTACAACAACCATTTTGTTTTGGGCATTATGGCCTTCTTTGTAAGTGTTCCTCATTGAGGACCAACTTTTTGCACCCCTATTTTGGGTTGTTGCACCTTTTTCTGTTAAATATAATATAATTATTTTTGCAGCCCTGGTTACACTTTACTGATTAAAAAAGAAAACAAGCTCTGAATGTATGGAATCTAAACTTTGTTATTTAGCATATTCAATTCATGTGAGTTAATTTTTTTTTTAAATATTGATTGATACAAAATAAAGAACTTCAAATAAGTGACAAGTAGAAGGATAAAAACCTATGTTGGCAGAGGAATTTCTAGTATTTCACCTTTTCCACAAGTAGGGCGGGGCCCCATGGAGGGGGGCTTCCTAAAAATTGAGTAGATGGTAGTGATTTTTTTTGGATTATTAGTGCTAGTGACTTTTTTTGGATTATTAGTGACAGGATACTATAGTATTCAATAAAATGCAACTGTTCATATTTTCTTTCTTTTGTTAGCCAATCATCTTTTTGAATTTTTTGCAATGTGTCTGTATATGTAATGTTCTATAATTTCTACATTTTCATTGATTTTTCCTAAAAAAATTTCTTTGTTTTTTCATTGGCTAATAGCTTGAACAGTCATTGCAGCATAATTTTTTGAGCTCTACTATGGACAAAAAAAAATATTACCCACAATTCCATTTGCCATCCAAGTCAATGAACTTGAGATATTTATTTAATGTGCTCACTATTGTGTGAGAAAGACACAAAGGGTTTAAAAATATGGAAGAAGCCTTTAATTATATAAAAACTTATGCCATGTAAAAAAAAATATCTATCTTCTAACTATGCTTTGACTTTATTTAGACTAAAAATGGACTTAGTTTCTTTCACTCTAAAAAACCACTTTTCATGTTTTAGATATTAATTGTTTTAGTTTTTTTTTATAACTTTTCATTTTCTTTTCAATTTGTTTGTTTTTATAAAAATCAAATTATATATATATATATATATATATATATACTAACAATATTTATTAGAATTTTTCTTAAATTTTCATCCATGTTATGCATGTTCAAATTATGCATATATACTTAGCATTTTGACTACAACCTTCATTTCAAATTCACATCGGCAGGAACTAGATGCTATGCGTCCTTGTTTTAAAGTAGATGGTCCTATGAATTTTGTGTGGATTATTTTAAAGTTAATTGTCCCACGAATTTTTTGTTGGAGTTTATGCTTAAAAATTTGAGTTCCAAAATTTATGGAAGTTGGTGGTCTATTGTATTATTAAGCATGTTGAGTAATAAATAGAAAATAAAAAAAATGGTAAAAATTGATAAACTTAAGATGATTGACTAGTGGCAAAAAAAACTAAGCTTATCCAAAAAAGTAGGGGTTGCTATTTTTGAAGAAAGGTTCTAATTAATCCTATATTATTTTTTACTTTTTTCCATGGGACCTCTTTGGGAGGTCTTCATGTTGCTTGCTTAGCTTATTTTTGCTGGCAACAACTACTCAACTTTTTGTGGCACAATTTGTGGAGTTAGTTGCCCCATGGATGGTAATATTTGTTGCTTAATTTTAAGAAGTGTCTTAAATATTATTTTTAAATCAAATTTTTAGTCATGAAGGCAAATAAAAAGGAGATGGGAAAAAATGGTGAAGACATGTGTAACTTTTCTCAATAAGCAGTTGTTGCTTATTTCTAGCCCCCTTTTTTTCCCATAGCTTATTTTCAATTCCTAAACAATAGTTGCTCCACTAAAGTAGGAAAAGATTTCAATTTATCATTTTCCTCGGATTAAAAGTTTGCATGGGAGCACTCCAACTGCTTAAATTTAAGCAGAAATTGTACTTAAGCAATTGCATGGGGACATGGGGTTAGTCCTTATAAATAGATTTGAAGCCCTCCATAGGAGTCCACCCTAAAGTAGGGAGTTGCAAATACTCCAATTAATCCTCTAGCAACTTTTGTTTGACTTAATGAGACCTCCCCCTCTTTAAAATAGGAAAAGATTCCAAATTTATTATTTTCTCATAATTGAAAATTTGCATTTCAACATTTCAACTACTTAAATTAAAGCAAAAAAACATATTAAGCAATCACATGGGGGCATGAAGTTATTGTGTTTTGGTGACTAGGACGTTTTTTTATTAAATGTAAAACATCAAGTGAGAGGACCTAATCACTATGCATGTTTAAACATGTTGAGCACTTTCTTTTTTTCTTTTTTCGAAGTTAAGAATTAACATTTAGATCTATGGGTTCAATTGATGCCTTGACATTTTTTTTCATACAAAGTTATCAGATTTCCACAATCCATATATTATTAGCACTTTTTTCATAGTCAAATCTTTAATATGAGAAAAATAATAATATAAAATTTATCAATTTAAATTAATGAAATTATTTTTATGGAATTGAAAATTATTTAGGTTTCAATGGACTCTTGATCCACTGGTGAAGTTGAATGGTTCTATATGAGCCCACGAGGAATCAAGACTTGTTGAGTGCAAAGACTCGACACCATAAAGGATGAGGTTCAAATTGTGCCTTAGTAACCTTGCATGATATAAAACCTCCCAAGAAAAAAAAGAACTAAAATAATTTATGTAGCTCAAATTTTATACCATTTGAAATTTATTATAACTAAAATAAGTATATCATGTTTACAAAATTTGAATCCATAGGTTTGAATGTCTACCTATCCAAAATTATCACTAATATACCTACAGTTCCTTAAAATAATTAATAATAAAATTAAAATATATCTAAAAATACATAAGATGGCTCAAAAAACTCTTACATATGAAAGTGTACAAAGAGTACAAACTCTTAAGAATGAATCTACACGTGTACATTGTTCACTAATTATCATTAATGTAACTACAATTCCTTAAAATAATTAATAATAAAAATAAAATATATCTAAACATGCATAAGATGACTCAAATAACTCTTATAAATGAAAGTGTACATAGACTACACACTCTTGAGAATGAATCTACACATGTACATTGTTCACTAATTTGAGCTCTTTTAGTGAACACAAGTTCATTCAATATTTTGGAAAGAAAAATAAAAGAGATGGATCAAATAACTCTTGTATGTGAGGTTCGCATACCCTCCAAGCTCCTGGGAGTGAATCTACTCCTTTATATTGTTTAGCAATTTGAGATCCTTAGTGAACACCAATTCATTCATTATTTAGGAAAGAAAAAATGCCTAAGATGACTCAAATCACTCTTGTATGTGTTGATGTACATACACTCCAAGGTCTTGGGAATGAATATATACCTTTGCATTGTTCAATAATTTGAGCTCCTCTAGTGAAAATCAATTTATTTTATATTCAGAAAAGAAAAAATACCTAAAATAACTCAAATAACTCTTGTGATGATTTACATGTTAGGAAAGATGTGTTGTACACATTGCATGATTGATAAAAAATAATAATGCTAATAATATAAAAGTAATATCTAGTTGTGGTGCATTTAAGATAAGTGTTGGTTCATTTTAGTACCAACAATATGCATATTGATTGATAAACAATGTTTGTATTCAATCATTATTTGTTGTCTTACTACAAACTATGTCAAAATGAATGTAATGACCCAAACTTGATTTAACATGGTCCCAAAAGAATATTATAATCATTATATTTGAACCTTAGAGTTAACTAATATAAAAGGTACAAAAGTAATGAGCATATATAATCTCAATACTCCCTAATCAACATCTCACTTATCATTATGACAAATAATGAAAAATGCTAATTCTTTTTGACAAACGAATAAATAATTCCAATTGTTATGTAATAGAAATAATTTCAAATTGTAATAAGGTGAGACCTTGTATGAGTATTATACAAGATAATCTCAACAAAATACTGTCACCCAAACCCCGCACAAGGCAATGGTGGAATGGATTTCTTCGAAGAAACTCACATACACATGAGCAAACTCACAAGACAAATAAGCTATATGTTATATAAGAAGTTAGATCTCAATCTAACATGGAAACCCACCATTAGGTCAACATGGCATTGCCTAGGGGAGACAAATAAGGGGGAACATTGTCTAGCCCTAATGACTAGGATATCACAATCTAACCCTAATAAACATGCAAATTTGAAACAAACAACTCTAGCTTACCAATTAAGAAATACAACACCTAACAAAAAATATAATAAAACTCTCATCTTAAATGCCAACAAAGAATAGGTTTCACAACCTTGGTCAAGTCTTGATCCGCGGTATTCACTAGAGCTCTAACTATGGAGTTAGACCTTGAGATAAATTTTGAAGTAAAAGAACCCTAAATATTTTCTAGAAAAAAATAGCAATCATAAACTCAAGGTCAAATTTAGTGTACATTATAAATGTTGATAGATTTCCAAGCTTCATACGATGAGACATTAAAAGTATCAAGAAGTGAGAACAAAGTAACAAATCGACATATTATTTTTAACTTCACCTTGGCTCCAACTTACTACCATGAAGATTAGAATTCAAAGAATGTCATGATTATAAATATATATCCAACCACATTACTCAAAACACAAAATTTAGATAAGAGGCCTAGACTTCCATAGTAATTCCTAGCTTAGTTTCGTAGTGATAGAGGTTGTATTTAAGCTTAGCTTTTAAGAGTCATCTTAAGGTGCAATATTTCAAACACATGTCACACGTGTATTCAAAAACAAATTCATAATGTAACTAACAACTCAATATTGAATTATAATACAAAAGGTTCTCAATCAACTTGACCAAGGAAGCTATATGCACAATGACAACTTTCCATGTATTCTACCCTAAAATATGATATATCCAACCCTAACCTTCTTATAAACACTTAAGACCATGGAGTATAACTTACTTGATGACTCAGATGGGGACTATTCTACAAACAATAGCTCAGATAATGAGATCGAGGAAGATTCTGATTCCTCATATGGAGAAAAGAATAAGAATAAGGGGAAAGCTCAGGGAAAGGGTGTGGCTTCTGCTTCAAAAAAGGGCTTGAAGACTAAACCCAAAAAATCCCATATTGAGGTTTATTCCTCTCTAGAGGAGGGAGAAGATAATGAATAAAAAACAAAGGAGGACGAGGAAAGTGCCCCACCTAAGAAAAAGGCTAAGCTAGATGGTGTGTCTCATGAAGCTCAAGAGGAGGAGGTGTTTAATGATGATAACAATGGGTATCAGGAAGGAAATGGAGAAGCTAAGGAGGAGGAGAATATAGGGGAGCCGAACAAGGAAGAGGGTACTCCTACAAAAAATATTTCCTTGGCGGTGATGGACAATAGGAAAAGTAAATAAAAGATGAAGGAAGATTATGATAGAGATAAGGAGACCCACATAAATTAGAATGTGTTTTCCACTCGGATGAGTAAGGAAGGGCCAGAAGTTTCTATAATACTTTGGAGCGGATGATTGATGACAATTATCAGATTAATCAAAATTTCCTGAATATGGTAAAAGACTGGACATTCTGGAGGCCATGGTTCTCGGAAAGGAGAATTCTCTGCCAGAATGTATCAAGAACATGACAAAAGCCACAGGGAAAGCAAAGGACATATCAAAGGCCTATGGGTCCAAATTTAAGGTCATGGATAACATGATTTATATTATGGAGAGTGTTTCTTCTGATCACAACCTGGATTCTAGGATTACTACTATAGAAATGAGGATTTCTAACATGGAAGGATGCTTGAAGAAAATGGGAGAATGAAGCTATAATATTCTTAAAGCCTTGACATAACATGTAAGATCCTTGTGGGTAAACCGGAGTAGGATAGGATTGGTGTGGAAGATGAAGCTGAAAAGGATGTGGAAGATGCCTCTGGCCCAGGGAAGAGAACCCGCTCGAGTACAAAGAAGAAAGTCATCACGAATGATAGGGACCTAGAGGAGCTTAAGAATGCAACAGTTAATATGGACCTTATGGTCATTAAAGCTGCAGAGCTCCTTAAAATCTTTGATTAGTCTAGTTTCTGGTCCTTTCAAAACTTGATTTTCACTTAATCAAAAACTTACTTGATGAGCACAATGATTTTAGTTAGTTTCTCACACTTATAAAGGGGTAATTAGACCTACAAACACTCAAATTATCGATCACTTAATTATTTCCATAATAGCCAACTCTTAATTATCATTTATTAATCTTTATTCATCCCACTTCATATCATTTATCACATCGTTATCAAAATCATTTAATAATTATCACTTAATTTATTTAAATATTATCTTATTATCTAATTAAATGTGAACTAATTATCCACTTTAATTTTCATTTTCATCTCTTTAATCTTCATTTAGAAATATAATCTTCATCCATCAATTAACTCATTCTTCAAATTAACAACTTTCTCATTGAAAAATCCATTTAAATAGATTACATAATTCATAATTATTTTTGTACAACTCATCTTCAAATCAGAAACTTCTTTTCTCAGAGTTAACTTCATCTTCAAATAGAAACTTATTCTTCTCATCTATCCATCACTTAAATAAAATAATTTGTTATCATTATCTATGGTTCAAAATGGTGATTTATTTTCTATTGAGTTGATTCCATAGTACTTTATATATAATCATTCATTGATCATTTTGATATCTCATACCTTAGCTAAATACATTATGTCAAAATTTATCACTAGTCAAAATCATTATTTTATAATGTAGATATTTAGCATCTACATTCCAAACAAGTGAATCAACACTTTCTTAAGGTTTGCAATGAGATTGATAAAACAGGATTTGATTTGTGTTTTATGCTTTCAAATGTATTTATTTTTAAATTCAATGCTTACATTTTGGTGAAACTCACATGAACCGCTTACCTATGCTAATATTTTTTTTGGTGAGTTTCTATTTCTCTTTTATCTTGCAAGGTTACAGGTACTTTGAAGTGGTTCAGAAAATCAAAATTTAATAAGAGCTTCTTGTGGGGGGGGGAATGGAGATTGCAATGTATTTGGAAGAGGGCCGAGAAACACATTTTTATATTTGAAACTCCATATTTTGGTGGAGTATAACATTTAGAACTAAAAACGTACTTTTTGGGCACTATTTATAATCAATACACATACATTTATACATATTTTTACTTTTTGGACTGTACTTTCAGTGTTCCACATCTTCAAATTTGTTAATTATTGATTTTATTTCTTTTTTTGGTAAAAATTTTATTTATGGGGTTTAATCATTTTTTAGATTATTTTCTTTTCCCCTTTTGCAATTTTTAGTAATACCAACATGTAATGAAATGCTAATAAAGTTTAGTACAATATTATATATCCAGTTTCTAGTAGACACTGGAAAGTTGGTTCTAAGATAAATATAGTAGATTAGGACATGCATTCAAATTAACAACCAAAAATCAAGTATAACTTGCGCATACAATATTCTTTTTTAGTGATTTTGTAAGGAGTCTTATGGTCCAACTAATTTTTTATTTTGACATCACATTTTGTATTTTTTAATTGACTATTAAATACAATATCTTTATTCCCTCAAATAGTAAAAGACACAAACAAACCTGTCTATAAGTCAAAAGAGAAAAAAAAATTCAAACTTTTGACATATTGGTTTTATGCACCTTTTCAAATCATTCGTATGAGGGATTAAAATTCATATCACATTTCAATTCGATTAATCAAAGAATAACTATCTTTTAATCTTGAAGAGTGTGTGCATATGTTGTTCTCTCACATACTTGAGTGAGCTTGAAAATTAGAAACAATATTTTTTTAGGAGGCTTGTCTAGGGATTTAATCACCCTAGAGAACAATGTGAACTCCAGTTTTTTGGCAAAGTGTAAATAGTTGGGGGTGAATTGAAAGATATTCCTCTTGAAAGTTGTAACTTCAACATTTAGGCTTAGCACCCAAAAAATTTATACCCTGATGGAAAATAAGGAGAAGGGTTGGTTAGCCTCTTCCCTCAACTATTTGAAATTCATAGGTTAAGCCTCACATGTCTTTCTGGCATATAGAAGATTCCCTATATAGAATTTATAGCCTAGCTTAAGTCCTTCAACCTTTCCCTAGTGTGGTGCAAGGGATGTGAATCATACCCTGAAGTTACTCACAACATACTTCCATGTGGCGACATAAATTTTACTTTGGGAAAGGCTAGTCCTCCAAGGTAAGTGGTGAAACGGTGGTACATGACCTTACATACCCTATCTATCCATTCACATGTAAATAGTACTAATTATGGGCCCACACTAAGAGTCACTCTCACCTTATAAACTTTAGGATTGATGGTGTATTCTTTATGTTTGATTATTGTTAGATTATGAACTCCCCATTTAAAGCCCAATGGTGACATTTAAATTTTTAGCCTTAAAATTCTTAATCTTTTGCTTATTCTTAGTATAATATTTACAATACCCCCCCCCCAAAAAAAGAAGTATTTGATTGCTTGTCTTACCTTGTACTTGGGTTTAGAATCCAACCATTTTCCAGTAGCTCTAATTTAACAATGCTTTGCACCTGAAGACAAAATTTTCCAACTTATCATTCAATCATCCTATTGTCCATCCTATACTGAATTCATAATCATTCCTTCATCTTACCTTGATAATCTCTTTAGCTAAATCGAGAACAACTTCTTCAATGATGATGATGAAATTATTATTGATCAACCAAAGTATGACCCATATGATGATAATAGGAATCTTGTGGATCAACCAAGTATGAACCCTAAGGTGATCAAACCTTAGAGTATATTTTCTTAATCAAGTGTCATTCGTCCATTTTCAATACCAACCCCCAATATTTCCTATCCATCGTCCATCTATCCTCAATACTAATAACCTATAAGGTCTTGTAACCCTTCTATCTATCCTTAATACCAACAACCCCCAATATTCTAACCTACTTACCAACAACCACTCTTCCAATTAACAATAAGTACCTTTTTTTCCTATAAGCTTTATTCATCCATCCACCTACCCTCAAATTTAATAATGAATTAACACAATCTATATTGTTAATCCCCAATAAATATCCATTACTGATCCTCATCCTAACCTTGACAAGACAAACACATATTTCATCCAAAGCCTTCCTTAATAACAACCCATATCCTAAATTCTTATCTTATGTGCACAATTGAAAGCCTCGTCCCCATTACCAAACCAAGAATGTCTCACAACCTCCACTTGCCATCCCAATAATTCATCCACTAAACCATTGCAGTCAAATACATCCCAATCCAAACACCCATCTAACAAATATACTTTAAGTATTTTTCCATGGACTACTAGCAAAGTATCTTAAACTCCAAGGCGTGAACATGATAATGCAATGACATTTCATCACTACTCGTATTCCATCTAAATATTTAGTTGATTGTATAAATTCCAAACCCCTCACATGCCTAAAATACATTAAATCCATGGGGCTTCACTTAGTGAACATGGGTTATAGCACGCGCGTTCGTGGCATACTAAAGAATCCCCCTATTTTGAAAAATATTTCCCTATACTCCTTTCTTGTCACCCCCTCCCAATATAGAGCCCGAATTAAAACTCCCTATTTTTGGCCATATATTATATGTATCAATTTTTCTTTAGCATTTTTCATACCTCTTTATATTTCTATCTATATTCAAATCATTGTTATCTGTATATAAATTTAAATAGAGGGTCGCGATATAGAGAAATATTGCTATTTTGCAAGTGAGTTTTATTGAGATTTTATAAACATGAAAATATCATCAAAATGACATATACTATAAAAAGGACCTTGGCTTGTGTATTCTTCTCTGTTTCGCAAGGACCAAAATGAAGGTTGTGAAATAGTGAACCTATCGTTGTTTTGCAAGGGCAAAAAATAAAGGATGCAAAATAGAAAAAATGTCGTTGTTTTGCAGGAGCAAAAAAAAATGTTGTGAAATAGTGAAAATGCCATCATTTCACAAAGGCAAAAAGTGAAGGTTTTGAAATAGCGAACCCAATGCTATTTCACGAGGGACATTAACTACCACTTGTGAATTGGAAAAAAGGTCGCTAGTTCGCGAAGATGAATAAAGTATATGTGTGACATAGCTTCAATGTCATTAAAGTGAAAAGACGATCACCTCAGAGAGCTGGCAGTGCACGCACGAGGAGGCACAAGGAGAATTAAATGCCTATGAGCTCAAATTAAAAGAGTTGGCACAAGATTTTAATCATAACAAAATTTCCAATTGAGCTTTAAGGAAGTGGAGAAGTGAAAGTAGAGTTGGCGTGGAAGGAGTCACAAGAAGTTGCAAGGAGATGAGCATTACATAACATAGTTAAACAAGTAAGTTCATCCTCTGCTCAAATTTTATTTCAAAATGCCTAGGAAAAAGGAGGATAGAGAGAAAGATTAACCACCCAAGGTCCCTTTGCAGAAATCCCTTCTAGATTCATTACTAGGGTCTGTAAATAGTGGAACTAAGGTCATATTTTAGGATGTCGAGGGGAATGTAAAGATGCTAACATCCCTCACACTGGTAGGTCCCTTTTTCAGTATTTTTATGATAATAGAGATCAAAAGGTGCCTCGGTCCAACCCTTGGAGGCTTGAATTAGAAAAACTTATAGTGCCAAATGTGTTTGTAGACGTAGAACTTATTGATGTCTTGCCCCGTAATTATAAACAAGAAACCAGAACAGTCAGAGGGATAGATGGGAACCCAATTTTGGTCATCTCAAAATCATGTATTCCAGAGTGTTTTGGATTGAATAAGCAAGCACTAACAAGATTGACAGGGAACAATATCTAGTGGATTAAAAGACGATGGTGAGAATTTTCTAACTGTGAGAGGTAGCCTATTTCAGAAAAAGAGGAAATGATAACAAACCAATGGTGGTAAATGATAAGGCTCCATTTCTTGCATTGGAATTTATGGGTTTCTTTTAGAAAATGTATCGCAATTGATTCTAGTTCTATGGTGATGATTATGGAAGTAGAATTCTAGTGGACTTAATGTGTATGTCCATGAGGATCCAAAACCCCAACATTAACCTGGAATTTGATATTTCTAGTGAGATTGAGAGAATTTTGCACAACCATTTGGTCTACTAGAATACTAGTAGAACTTTTAATGATTATTCTCTATTGTGCCATCTAATACTATTCCAAAAAAATAACGTGTTTAGACATAGTATACAGTTAACCACCGTGGATAGTCAAGGAAGTAGACTCCTAGTTCAGTTATGGTGTCGGGTATGGGACAAGAACAACATATATTCTGATTATAATACTTTTCATGATTCCTTTGTTGTGTAGATATTCAGGGCACTTGGGATTCAGATTGAAAGGTCACCTCTTAAGATAAGGGGAGTCTTAATACCATTGTAATATAACCCAAAGAAGAGTCACACCCACAACTTTGTTGATTGGATTTTCAAGAATGATCACACTCTGATTAGGGTTTATGGATGCAAGCAATCCCCCAAAAAATTACCAATCTTTGTTTCTGAGAGAGTTTCTTTTTTTTGGAATTCATTTGAAAATTAATGTGGTTTGAAAAGGAGGTTAATGGACCAATAAAGAAGGGGAATTTTATGCCCTATATAGTCAGATATGTAGGATTGTATGTTGGTTCTGGTTCTCTTGAATAGGTTCAAAGTTATTTAAAAGGATCATACCATTTGAAGGATTGAAATGAAAGGGTCTATGACCTTGAGGGATATGTTAATTATTTCATAAAAGAGATTAAGCATCAAACTGGGATGATTGAAGATGTTGCCCAAAATTGCGTGAGCCCTCAATATGTTATGCAAAAAGGGAAAAAGTGGAATATATTGAAGAAATTGGAAGATGACAGATAGAAGAAAGGAAAACCACAGTTTCATCATGATAAAATCCATGGAATAATAAGGATGGAGTTGTGCTTGAGATATTTTGAGAAGTTATATGGAAAATATACAAGCAATGTACCACAAGAGGTTAAGCTTGATCCTCCTAAAAGGCATAGAAAATTAATTATTCATGAATCATATTCAAAGAATGCATCAAGATCTCCTCCTCCTAATAAATAGAATCAAGATGAAGTGGTACCCATTGTACCTTATGATAATTCAGAGGGGGAGGGAGACACTGAAGAGGCTGCTAGTGCACCCAAAGCACTTGGTAATGATGAAGAAGTGGATATGCCTAGTTCTCAATTAGTATTTTAGGAAGAAGTTCATGGTTATAAGGCATAGCTTCCAGAAGAAGAAGAACCTATGATTTTATGGATGAAAGCCATATCAGCCAGGTTTATTGAAGATGAGAAATTTATCAAAACTCAAGAATTCAAAGATTTTTGGATTCAAATGAAAATCAAGGACTTCAAAGAGAAAAAGTAACTAAATTTGATGGGGGTTGAATAATCTAAACATGAGGAGGTCGTTGAGAAAACACTCAAAGAGTTAAAACTTGATGAGATAAATTGTACCCTGGAAGAGGCTGGAGAGATGGTGCCAAAAAGTGATATGCTGATTGTTCTAGGGATGACTTAAACATTTATTCCTACTAGACCGGGTTATAAAACAAGAAGGTCCTACACTTTTTGTTGAGTTTGATACTGATGAAAAGATAATTGGGTCAGGGTATAATCCCAAGACTGAAATTCTAGCCACATGGGTGATCTTCATGGTCCTTCATAAGCCCAAATTACTTGACATTGTGAGAGGAAATGAGGGGATGGCAGTAGTACAAACAATTAAAACCACTTTTCCCTTGGTATCAGTTACATAATTGATGCATAGTGCAATGTCTAATAAAGACCAGGTCAAACACATGCATGAGAAAATAGAGAAAGCTTAGACAACGGAGATTGACATGAAAAGGTTATCAATGAGATGTACCTTGAAAATGATGCCTTAAAAAAGGAGTTAAAAGGATTACAAAGTAATAACCAGAGAAAAGCTCTGGTACTACATAAGGATGCCCCTTCTACATCGCCTGATGTAAAGGATGATGAAGTATCAAAAGAAAGAATAAATAAGTATGAAGGGGAAAATAACCAATTGAGAAGTACAAATGAGATGCTTTTACATGAAATTCCTAAACATGTATTGAATGCTTTGGAATAGGTACTGCCATACAGGGTTGATTGAGGAATCAACAAATATGATGAGGTATACAATGGTTACCTAATCTATTGGACATGTTGACAACATTTGGTAAACACAAGCCAACTACAAGAGCTTTCCAGGAGGTGGGAGCCCTCCCATTATGATTTGATCAGACTTTGCGAGGTTACTAAGAGGCATCCAGATGAACCTAGTGAGATCAAGGAAACAAAGGAAATGATTAACATAATTATGAAGGAAATAAAATACATAGAACAAGAAGAGGAGAGAATAAAAGAGAAAATATACTCCTTCCATACCATCAAACATTGGTCGATTCCTAAATTTGTGGATAAAGAGGTTCGTGTCAAGAATATGGAAGACATGGTTCCAAGGATCATTTATCATTTGAAGGAAGATAAAGATTTGAGTGTCAAAAGTATCAAAATATTCCTAGACAGAGTTGTGGTGTTAGAGAATAGATTCTGAAATTTTTTGGTCTCAAGGTTCGAGCAATCACTAACAAAAAATGGAAAGACCATTTTCTTAGCATGCCAGATATTATCCACTACCAATGGCATACTCATGTTTAGATCTCAAATGGGTAGAGGAATACTTGAGGCCTATCCGGATGGCCTCCCAAAAGAAGAAACATGTACTTGAAGAAGAAGAGAAAACTGGCAAAGGATCACATGATGAATCAGACCCTGGGGTCATTACTTCCTCGTTTCACGTGTGATGTTTATTTGTTTTCCAAAGGCATTTGGTTATTGTATAGGAGAAAATGGTGAGAAATGCTAAGGTAGAGATCACTCACCAAAATCATGCTATAACATTGCGAGAAATAGACAAACCCAACCTCTTTGTAACTAAGCTTTATTACCATAGCCCAAGATGAAGGGATGCAAATGCAAAACCTAGATGCAAAGGGAGTAGGATAATATCTATTTCTGCTATTAAGGAATTTATGGACTTGACTAATTGATTAATCAACAAGTAAAAATCCAAAAAGTAATTAAGGATTACTGTTGCAATGATAGATCTGAAAGTAAATGTAAGATTGGAGAAATATTTGTGCACTTTGAAATGAATTAGGAGGTTACGAGCCTTGAAATTGCAATTTCCAGCCACCGAAAGGTCACAGACTGACATCGTTCTGGATCTAGGAACTTGACACCTGTAACTCCTTAGTGTGAAATTATGATCCTCTAAGGAACAAGTTGACTTATCAGGTACAAGTCAAGATTCAAATGCACCCCTTTGTTGGTGAATGTGTAGTTTCTGGTTCTGATCTCTGAGATGACCCCAAAAATGCCCGAATCCAGCTCCGCAAACTCCGAAACTTGTTCCTGCACACCAAAAATGGGAAATTGTTTGTGGAAAGGGGCTTGCCTTGGTCAAGCCCCAGTTTAGGATTTAACCTTGAAATTGATAAATAAATTGTAGATTTGGAAAGAAAGAAAGGTAAATGTTTGATTCACCTTGTGTAAACCCTCATAAATGGATCTAGAAACCGCACAGATTCATGACGATGCTTGCATTTGAACTTGGAATGGAGATGTAGGAAGATCAAGGATGTCCTCACCAATGCATGTGATCCATAATCACCATCTCTAGATCATGAAGGTAGTTATGCAACTTGAAGAAGGAACCTCCTTGAACCACTTGAGAAGCTCTCTACTTGGCCATCATGGTAGAGAAATATTACATCAGAGAAAGGAGATTGACTTTCTTGAATGGATCTAGGAAGAAGACTTGGAGACTTTGGATGGATTCCTTACCTTCACCACTTGAATGCTTCAATGCTTATGCTTGCATAATCTTGGCATAATTGCTTCTTAATTTTGGTTGATTTTATTAGTTCTTATGTTGCGAAATGAGGGGATAGAGCATCCTTTTATACTCATTTTGAGATTTAAATGTGGGCATGCCAACCTATAAAAAGAAATGAAAAAGACATAGGAGAAGGGTCCTGACATCGGGCTTCGGACCCAAACAAGGAAAAACCCTAGGGGTTGAAGATGAAGTTTGACCTCACCCCTGGGGCTCAAGTCAGATTTCGACATTACCCCTAGGTAAAAGTGCATTGGGCAGGGTGAAGACCCATAAGGGAATATGAAAAAGAAGACGGGAAAGGGGGAAAGTGGGCATAACTGACAGTCAGATCTCAAAATCACTAAAATGGGGTCAATAGGTCCTAAAAGAAATCCAATTATGGGTGCTAACATTATAGGACTATACAATTATCTCTTTGATATGTTCAAGTATAATCTTAAGTTATTATAATGTCAGTTATAGTTATGAAAAGGTGTGATTGTAAATGGTCTGAAGCTTGTTTCTTCTCCTCATTTTGTATAAAGGAGAAACCAAGACCGTGTTTTAAGGGGGGTAGAATCATTATCATCAATCGTAAGACTATTTATTATTGTAGTTATACAAATCCAGATCTCTTTTTCTATATGTGTTGTGGATTTTTCATTTAAAATTAGTCCTTTTTTATTATTATCTACGATAGTTAATTGCTGGTCTAAATCAACATATGAAGAAATTGTGTGGGATTTTCATAGTTAAATTTAATTAGACTAATTGTTGTGACTAATTATAGTAAATTGACATTAGGAGATATATATTAGATAATTGAGTCAACACCTCTCATACCGACATGAAAATATACTTAAACATCAACATCACATACTTCAACCACTACTATTTATACAAAGCATTTAACTCCATCCTTGAAAGAGAGCTATTGAACAAACAATAGACATTGCAATAAAAACTTGCAAAGATGAATTCAAAACAACATATGGTCTAAATTTTATTGAAAAGGGGGCTCATCGATGACACAATGAATATATAAAAAATTATTAACTATCCTAACCATTTGAATATCAAGAATCATTTGAAACAAAAAATAAACTTGTAATGGTCATTGCCTTGATTTTGAATGCATAAAGGGTATTGCCCTGATTTTATATACATGAAAATATAAAGTCTCATTCAATTTTATAGAGGGCATTGCCATGATTTTAAATGCATGTAAACATCAATTTTATAGAGTGCACCATTTCCATTTGTGCAGTAGCATCAATAGTGTTGAGGGAAAGCTATTCATCTTCCATGATGCCAAGTTGTTTGATAGATGACCTTCTAGCATCTTTAGATTTGGTTTCAACCCCATTGACATCATCAATGACATACCCATGTACTTGTACATTTGGATCGCCATGTGAGACACAAATTTGTATTAAAATTTTATTTAGAACATATTTTATCTTTTCTCCAACTTCATTTCACTACAAAATATGAATGGTTGGTGAAAGAAACTTACACTAAGAAGTAGGTAGCAAAAAATTGGTTGAGTTATCCCCAAAAATTCACCATGTAGACTATTCATTGCACCTGATGTCAAAAACTATAAAACCAATATTAGATTTGATAAAAAATTATTTTTAAACAATGTAACATATGGGAATACATAAGGAAGATGAAAGTAGAATATTTTAAAAATACACCTTGTTCAAATTTTTAACAAAATCTGAAAAAATCTTGTTATCTCTTTCGTTTAATTTGTATGTATTGTTACTAGCATTGTAAGATGAGTTGGTTGTTGCTATGAAAGATTAAAGTTCTACAAAAGCATGATATATCAAATCATACTTGTATAGGTGTTGCCCCTTTATTCTATTGTACCAACATAATTGAAGCTTGATTCCTTCTAGAATTTCCCAAAGGTCAATGTCATTATGGTATAAAACACCCTATCACCATCCTTCCTTTGTATTATTTGAACCCTTCCAGTGTACTAGGTTCCACAAGAAACATCTTGTCTTGTACTTCGACAAAGACCTTTTCTTGTAGTATGTTCAGTGGGAGGTATTGAATTTCTCTCAAACAACACCCACAATCTGATCCAATACCAAAGCTAATTGAACCACCCTTTTGTGGGGCCCTCTCATCTTGCCTACAGTAGACCCCACTCCTCACTTTAGTCAACCTGTCTTTGGACAACGTCGGATTTCCATTCAACTAACTAACCAAACAAGCTTTGAACATATCCTTACTATCAAGGTCCACCACTGGTTTTATAGTTTTATTTACATTTTTATCAACATAATCTAAAGTTTTATCCAACTCATGCCTCCACTCTGTTGGGACTATAAAATTTGGCAAGGTCTTTGTCAAAATTTCTTCAAAATTTGACATTATTTTGTTTTGGCCTTGTTTAAAAATCTTCATCTGTCGAGCAAATGAAGTCAAAATTTGAGTTGGAATAAAATGTCCTAAGTCTGAGCTGGTATTTTCCTATTGGTCTTTACAAATTACTGTGGGAGTCAGTTAAAGTAAAAGTACCTTTGTTATGCTTTATCGCTAGTTAGCGTGTCTTTTCTAGTCAAAGTTTTTGTGTATGCAAACTGGCAATGTTTCTTTAACTGTTAGGTGCAAGTTTGAAAGGTTTGTTCTAACTAACATTTTAAGCTTGTGATCTTGCGACGCGGTTAAAGTTCCTTTGTGTCACAAAGTTGCAATGGTCTTATCTTCTTATATCAAACAATTGTGATCTTGTGAGGCGCTTAGGTTAAAGTGAAGCGCAATGTCGCAGGTCAGTAGTCCGGTTAAGTTTTTATGTTGCGACCTTGCACTGAGGTTAAGTGTGGCAGTTAAGTTAAGACTTTCGCAAGATCGCATGACAATAAACGGTTAGTTCCAAATGGTTATTGTCATGCGATAGTCGCCTGCTAGTCGTTAAGTTTAGTTTGTCGCAGGTTCGCAAGTTATTTTAATGGTTAAGTTGTTGAGGTGTGGACAAGAATAGAGGTGCCACATGTCCTATTTTTCAAAAACTAACTAACGTTCATTACATGCTGCAAGATCGAAAGTCTTTTATGAAGCTTATGAAGATAGTTGTGGTAGTGCAAGATACCGCCACGTGTCTTGAGAAGATTCAAAGTAAAATTCTTTTTTGTAGCATCGCAAAGTTTGAAAGGGATTTTATTATTAGCTTGTGGTATTGCGAGGTGTTTTCACGTATCTTAAGTATAATGATCAACAGATGACGCAAGGTCACAGGATTTATTTACTTAACCTTTTCTTGGTTGTGACCATGCGAAGAGGTTAAGGATAATTGTTGGTGCAAGGTCACAAGGTTATGATGAATTTTTTTTCTAAAGGTTGCGGCCACGCAAAGGTGTCTGTTATAGTTTGTCGCAAGATTTCAAGACATAATTTAAAGTCATATTTTTCTAATAAAACCAAGCTCGGTGCCACGAAGATAGTTGAATTGAGTTGAAAAGAAACAAGTGGGATCTGGGCCAAATAGATTTGTGACACAACAAAGATTTGCTAAATGTGTTGGCATTCAATTTCCAAATAATTTTTAAATTTCTCAAAGGTTCTAAATTCACGGCTTGATGACATGACCGTTTTCCTTCTGCGGCTAACTACAATTATTATGAATGTATGATATTAAAGGTGAGTTGATGGACAAATATTTGGTACTCGAGAAAGATATTTAAAGTGGTATCCATAGCCGTCATTTGCGTATCCAATCACTAATTTTGTTTTCTGTGAGATAGCGAGATTTCCTTGAGATTAAGTCATTTCATTTGCAGAGAGAATAAGTGCATCAGAGAAGCTTTTATGTCTGGTTTGAAGAGTTCATTATTTGTGTAAAAATGGCCCAGAACCAAGTTCTACTCAATCAAAAGCTGCATGGAAACAAAACAAGGATAAATTTTTAGAAGAATGGGTTCAATTGCTGCTAGGGTTGTCAAATGAATTATCAGCAAATGATCAGACATGGAAGGACACATGTTCTCGGTGTAAGAACCCAGACACTCTTGGTTCTACTGGTTCTCTTTTCCTTTTCTTCTTCAATAATAGAGTAAAAGATGTCCTAGTGTGCAATCCATGGTTTCAAAACATGGCTAAATTGATCATTCCTCATGTCTTCATAGGTGTTGACCTAATAAAATTATTGGAAAATAATTATTCCCCTCTTACCAAATGTATCAGGAAGAAAGAAAAAAATTGCTCTAGTAAGAATTGACAGGGCCATCTTTGTGGAAGTATTTGGCATAACTGGAGCCATGAGTGTGGAAATCAACTTGGACAAAGAAAAAAGGCAATATCATTTGCACAAGCGTGTTCTGAAGAAGAATGTCATTCCCAAGTTTATGTCTAAGGATGGGAGGAAACTTATACCAATTCCACACAATGTGAACGATCCTTATGATCTGGACACTTTTTGTAATTACCTCAAGTATACTATGTATGTTCTATGCAAAGTGTTGGGAGAAGGAGAAAAGAAGGTAACTAAATATTTGTCGATGATATCTATGGACATTCAACACCCCCATGTAAACAAGGAATATGATTATGTGGGTTTTATAGTTGACATAATTCAAAATGACATGGAGGCTATACAGAGTAATCCTTCCAAGATTGATTTCAAGAATTACTAAATGCTCATGCATCTTATTATTTTTTACAATGTTGACCACATGGACGATGAGTTGATCTTGATGAAGGAGGAAATGGGTATGTAGTTGCCAATTTAGCTATGGACAAGGGTATGAAAATGCACCACTTACACTTCTTCCTTTTTACATTTTGAAAACAAGATTGTAGACCCCATTAGAGACATGTTAGGTGCAAGAGAAGATAAAATTACTCTTGACCTCAGAAGAATGATTAGACCTTTGCATGCAAATAGTAAGGGGCCTATAAGGCATAATTGGGGAGATGCTTTCCTTTTTGAGAATTTTAAAATTATTAGGGTTTTTTGGTGTCCTCAGCCACCTCACATTTTACCAAAATGTGTCCCTCTTAGGGTAGGAATTATTGACTTCATCTGGAAGCTAACACTGGTTAACAAATAATATGTAGGCCTTAAGAAGTAGGGAAATTTATTACTGAGATTATGTGTAGTACATGATTTCACTATAGGAGAATGGGCTCTGGATCCCATGAATGATTTTTTGAGACACTACAAATTGTCTACTGCCATTTGTGATACTGAGGGATTTATGAGAGTCACTTTAAAGGACATCACAAATGTATTCATGAGGCATTTCCTGAGGAAGATATCATCAAAAATTTAAGTGATGTTGATGAGCTGAGTGAGAAGAGAAGAAGGTGGAACAATATTCAGAGAGTAGAAAGTTGGCAACTCAAAGAGGTTGATCCTTCTTTCCCTGGGTTCTACCATGAACTTGGATATTGGGACAGGTTGAAGACATTTTTGGAAAAATATGATGCGATAATATAAAAATGCCCGAGGTACCTATGGGAGCAGAGGCTAAGGTCAACCCTGAGGATGTGGAGTCATCTCATGAAGATGTACCTATCAGAAGATAATATTTTGTGGAAGTAGGAGGGAGATGAAGTTGAGTCTTCTCAAAGGCCAACAACCAAAAGATAGAAAATTGAACATGCTCCCAACACTAGTACATTTGAGACCTCTTTTCGATGGCTATGCGTTGCAATTCTGACACTACCCTGTCGGGCAAGCGACACAGACCGGTGTTGTAGTTTTGGTGTCAAAATCACCGACGACTGCTATGTCCGTTGTTATTGTGAGGGTCATGATTGTCGCAATATGCACCGACTATGATGGTTAGTATGTTGTCGTTACACATTATGGGTGTTTCCATTACGATGGGTATGTGACAAATATGTTGTACATGTGACGTCCAGCTGTCGGATTATTCTGACATTTAGACATCGTATGTAGTGTTTTGGCGTCAGTCGTTCTCCAAATACCATCTCAAATGCGATGTTATGCTATGTTTAAAAATATATATATATTTGTCCTGCATGGAGTGAGACCTTAAAATATTGAGCTTCTCTTTGTTTCAAGAACATTTTAACATTATCTACTTAACATGGCCAACCACGTGAAGGTGGAAGCTCATCTGGCCTCTCCTAGGAGCCTCTTATGACCCTTTACGACACTTTTAAGACCTCTAAGATGTATTCTTAGGGATTGCAAAGGGTTATAAAGGGCCATAAGGGGTCTTGGGACACAACAACTAATAAAAATAAATGTAGGCATCATGGTCACAATTGTTTGGAGACACAACATAATTGAGTGGTATACCCAGACAATGCAATGCAACCACTACTCCTCCAGTTCCAAGTTGACATTGCAGGATCCAAAAACCATAGATAAGGAATAAATTTAGAGAGCAAAGATGGAGGGCCATAGAAACCAAAATAATATAGGGACCCTGTATTATTTTGGTCGTTACGACCCTCCTCTACTCTCTAAATTTATTCCTTAGCTGTGGTTTTTGGATCCCGTAGTGTCAACTTGGAACCGAAGGATTAGTGGTTGTGTTGCATCATCTGGGTATACCATTCAATTATGTTGTGTCTCCAAACAATTGTGACCATGATATCTACATTTATGTTTCTCAGCTATTGTGATATCTAAATTTATGTTTCCCAGTTGTCGTGTTTATATGCATGTTCTTTATGTGTTTGGCTTCTCTCCCTCGCATCCAAAACAATATTTTCCCACTCTGAATCGAGAATGCATGTGCAACTGCGTAGAATATATGGTGTTAGAAGGCCCAGATGGGCATAAATTCAATGTACAATTATGGTCTTGTATAGATAAAATGGAACTGGAATTTCAGCAAGGCTGGGAAAAGTTTGTGCATCATTATGAACTAAAGATGGGGAATTTTCTAGTGTTCCAATATGTTTCAAAATATTTTTTTAAAGTGAAGATATTCGATATAATAGCTTGTGAGAAAAAACAAACTTAAAGGAAAGCATCATCTCTTGGACAAAATTATCTCTTACCAAGAAAGGACAATTTCCTTTCTGTTTGATTTTTCTCACAAGCTCTTGTATCGAATATCTTCACTTTAAAAAAAAAGATTTTGAAACATATTTGAACACTAGAAAATTCCCCATCTTCAGTTCATAATGATGCACAAACTTTTCCCATCCTTTCTGAAATTCCAATTTCAATTTATCTTTACAAGGCCATAATTGTACCATTGAATTTTTGCCCATCTGGGCCTTCTAACACCATATATTCTCCTGGTTTTTTATAAACTTTGAAACAAATGCAGGTGGAAATGTGTTGTGGTAAACATAATGCACCTTTAGACTTTACAAATTGTTAACAGTATACATTTTGGTTTTCATCCTTTAGCATTTGGACCATGCTTTTGTGGTCAAATGAAACCAAGGTTGTGCTTCTTCATCTTATGCATATTTAGTCATTTCAAATCATAAAATAAGCATAGGATAAAGAAGCGCAACCTTGATTTCATTCCACCACAAAAAGTGCGGTCCAAATGCTACAAGACAACCAAAATGCAAACCTCTTTCCTTAGAGAAAATAAGAAAGTACAATCAAAAGAGGGAGGGAGAGTGGTGTTGACTACCAATTGAAGTTGTGGAAACATGAACAAAGATAACAAAATAATAATAATCTATCATCCACCTGTTCATTTCTATGATGAGTACAAACCTACACAACCGATTCCAAAATAAAACAAGAGCTGGAGTGTAGCATAGTTCCTGCCTAGTGCAGGAAAGGTGGTTTTGCCAGATAGAGATGGTTTTATAGGATAAATGCATCTATTTTATTATGGTTACAACCCAATATCAACAAGAAAATTATAAGAATATAAACTAAATTTAGTCAAATTACCTGGCTTCAAATACGGCCAAACCACTCACATATTCCTTCTTCTGACAATGTTGTTGAAGACAAAATAGTGAAGTTTTCAACTGATGATGTCAAGTATTACTTGAAGCTTCGGATGCCCCAAAGACAGGAAGAGATAGACAATGTTTGTTTGTATTTCTCTCTTCCTTTCTTTGGGGCATATGATGCTTCAACTGAATTTAGGGTGAAATTTTTAGTCTTTTGATAGACAATTCCTATGGTTGGAATGAAAGTTATGTACTTTCAAAGAAGGTTTGGATTCTCTCCCTTGCATCCAAAATAGTATTTTCCCACTCTGAATCGAGAAGGCACGTGCAACTGCGTAGAATATGCATTGATAATAGGAGGGAGAAAAACATTTGTTAGGATTGCAATTTCGGCAATGTCTTTATGATTAAATATGTAGATTGCATAGTAGGTGGTTCAAAATTCTAGGAACAGGGGTGGCTTCTATTACACTTGCAGGCTTACTTGTCACTATGGTTCCTAGTGTATTTGAAAAAATTGAGCAGACCAATATTTTGGTTTAGAGTGGCATGTTCAATGTTATGAAGGTCAATCATAATCAGATTTACATAAGTCACATTATACATATGCTAAATATTGCATAGTAGAAAATAAACAATTAGAGCTACATACAAATAAATACAACATGACATGGTAGTAATGAATAAACCACCCTTGAAGAGAGAGATATAACCATTCATTGTGTCAAAAAAAGAGGCAAAACCACAACAACATAATGCATAAGAATATAAAGTTCATTAGCTAGATAAGTTTTTGTAATGATGATGAACATATGGATATATAGACCCTGAGTATGCATCAACAAAAACATTTACAAAGAAGAGTATTCTAGACATTATGTTAAACAATTAAGTTTCATGTCTACGTTTGATCTAAAGATGACCTAGTTTGTTGACAAAAATGCCAACTCCAAAGAAGTAGTCCATTATAACATTCCTATCGTCACAAGTGAAAAAATATTCATTGTGACCATGGAAGATACTCAAAGGAGCGTAGTCATCATTAGCGCAAGATAGCTTGAACACATCCCATGCCTCCACCATTTTATTTTCAAATCCATCTCTATTATCAAAAATTGAGCCAAGCCTGCCACAGATAATGTTTGGATTGATAGTCTGAATCCCCCACGCAACTTTTTTCAAATTGTCAAAAACAACCACATTCTTAACCACCTTCAAGACCCATTCTAACCGACCGATAACTTCAAAGAGAGTAGAAAATACTAGTTTATAGATCACCCCATCGTGTACATGCGAGCCAACAATATTATGTTTCAGAAGGTAGAGAATAGAATGCTTGATGTCATCATCACGCACATTAAATAATCTGGAGCACTATTCTTCCAAGGAATCTAAATGACAACATTCAATACCAAATTTTATATCCATTAAGAAGACCTAAAACAAAGTAATAATAATGAAAATAATGAATAAGTATGCCAACATAATGATGCAAGATTATAAACAGTTCAATACAATGATAGTTAAGTTGCAAGATAGTCTTATGTAGTGAATATGTACATATACATTGCTATATGAATGCTTTGGGTATGTTAAAGAGTGGGAAAAATACATTGATCTAATAACAACAAATACATTACAAATGCCAAGCTTACGATCTCAATGAAATAAACAGTGTATAAAACAATATATGACGCACAATAGCAACAAGCATGCAATGACCACAATAACATTGCATGATGCCCAAGCTCAAATTCAAAATAGTAAGTGTATTAATGTATGATTTAATAGCAGCAACCTCATTGATCATTACCTTTGACTCCTCCATCATTATAGAAGAGATAACTACCTACAACTATATTTCATAATTCCTCCTTTGAAGTCATAGGTTAGCTTAAAATGGAGAAAGTATACAAACACACCAATTTAATCCCAAAACATCATTCATTTCAAGATCAATACTTCTATTATAAATTTCTATATTCTATATTCACATTAACTCTAATCAAACAGAAACTGAGGAAATAATCATACATAACTTCACAAGGCTGCAAGCTTCCAAATTGAGCTCAAGCTTCACAATAGAAGAGCATTACAAAGTGGAAAATTTACCATTTTACCATAGTTAGGGCCCTCTTTTACCATGATTTATGAGCTTTATGTTTTTACCATGCTTCATAGTATACTTGGAATATAGTAGATTTCAATCAGTTATATAAGTGATCATCCATTTCTAGGTAGATTAATTTTTGTAGGTAAGTTTGAATTTTAAAGTGTGAGAGGGAATTTTGGATGAACCCAAACAAATAAGAATATTTATAGATAGTTATAGGGAAAAGAATTTTCTGAATAATAGTTTTGTACAATTTCTAGCGTGCTTCGTGCCTGTGTTGACCTATCTTCTCTGTAGCAGGGCAAGGACATCCGTGAGTATGTTATTGAAAAACATTTTGACTTAGATCTATCTGTGGGAAATTCCCTTGTGGAAATGTTTGCCAAGTGTGGAAGTATAGAGGTTTACGTCAAGTCTTTGACAAAATTCCCAAAAGAGATGTAATCTCATGGACTGCATTGATTGCAGGGTGTTGATGGGACTTTGTGACCAGTCTCATCAACAGATGTAAGTTGTTACTGGGTACCAGGGTACCGACCAACTTTGCCTATAAAGGTTGTCTGGGGAATAAATTCTCTGGGCCTTCAAGCACCTGAGTGTTGGGTCTTGACAATGCGGGGAGCTAAGTTAGGTGTGTGACTATTTTTGTTCGGGGGGATAGCTGGTTTTTGACTCGTCTTCTCCAGGGATTTTGTGATAGGTCGGGGTTTCCTGCAAGCACGCATTATCTTACCAAATAAACTTTAAAATATATTCCAGAGTTAGGAGTTCGTTAATTCTACTTATAGTCATACCACATATTTCTAACATCAACAATGCTCTAACATGCTACACTAAATACTGAATGCGTATAGAACCAGCAGTTCATACATATTCAATAGCAAGGGGGAAAGAAGTTGTTAATCTACTTAAAACATTAGAGCAGAGGACATCAGAAACATACAACACAAAAGAACATCAACTCAAAGATTAGAACACAAACAACATCATTGTCAGAACTCTTCCTTCTTCATTAACATGTTTCCAGCATCACTGGTGTGTACATCAATGGCTCAAAGAGAGCATCTAACTACTAAGAACTAATAAGAACTACTGAGAATTAATCTCTGCAACTACAAGAAAATGAAATGCTCTATGCTAATAGTATGGACTACAAAATCATCAATTTTTTTGACCCTTGAAATGAGGTTAGACTTCTTATTTATACACATACTTGCCCTAAATTTTAACCTAATCTAACTATACACTCAACAATAAAATACAATATATGGTGGCTGGTACTACTTGCACCACCTTACAATCACCTCGAAAAGAGAAAAGGTCTGACAGATCGACAGAAGAAGACAAGAAGAAAGGATGGAAGAACCAACCTCGAGAAGAGTGCCAGAGAAAGAATAGAAGAAATTCAATCTTCCTAAAGTTCGAGGCTACATGCCTCATTAATGTGAAATGCAGCTCATTGTCTTTGATGCACCAGGTAGTTAATGTTGGAGCGTGCCTTGGGAAGATCACATGTCAGGGCCATCTCTTTATCTGACATACCTTACTGAGGTCACCCACTTTCTGACACCCTTATTGATTGTTGGATAATGATCGATCAGCTTTGGAGAACCTCGACACGGGTCATCAAAAGAATACAAAAACTGATGGATCCAAAATTCTAGAGTCCAGGAGCTTATGCTCAAAGAATAATGAATGCTCAAAATACACCCTATAGGTGAGAATCCCCAAAATCCAGAGAACTTTATTGTCCCTTACTGTTCTTGAATGCCTCCAAAACATGGTTGATGCCATCTTCATCTATGTCCTTAATGTTATTCCACCAGTCACAGACAATTCTGAACTTCTCTTCAATATCTCCGTCCCCTTCCTAGAATTCTTCTACTAGTTTCACAGAGTCGTGAGCTCGGAGCATCATCTTAGATATTCTTGACAACTTCCCTCTGTCAAAGTTCTGGCAGACTAATACTGGGACTCCATCAACTCATCATACTTACTAAGGACATAATCCTCTAGGGCGCATGTTTTGGTGGTGAAGGGATCAACTTGTGACACCCTTCCAATGAATGCTTTGAATAGTTCTAATGGATACCAGACTGCCGTGACTTTCTCCTTTAGGGTCGTGACCATTTTCTTGCATACCTCAATTTTGAGGTCAAGTCTGGAGTACTAGGTCTGGAGGAATTCAAATGATTCCTCTCCCAAAATTCCCATCTCTGTGATGACCTCTTCCTTGGAGTTGATGACTTCATCTAACCCAGTCTTCCACCCTTCATATTTCTCTAAGTTCCCTTCCCATATAACAATGGCATTGGTTACTTGGCCCAAGAGATTTTTGGCCAAGTAAATGTTAGAATGAATTTAGAATAACTGAGAGGGGGGTGAATCAGTTATCCTCAGGTCCAGATGTCCCCATTAAAAATTTATACCAATTTGAACAATTTAGATCTACTCGGAAGCACTAATATAAAAGTGTGTAGTTTACTATACTAATGAAATAAGCTTGCAGAAACTTAGCAATAAAACACAACATAAACATTCACACATTTTGACACAATGATTTAACATGGAAACCCAATATGGGAAAAAACCACCAGTAACATGCTACTAAAATTTCACTCTTCTGAAGTGAGCTCTGTTAGGAGCCAACCCTGTTAAAGGTTACAAAACACACTATCAAATGTGACCTGGTTAAAGGATTTAATCACCCTGTTAGGAGTGGCCTTGTTAGAGGACTTAGAACATTCCAATCTGAATGTCACCTTTCTCAAAGGATTTATACAATGACTGTTAGGTCAACCTGGTTAAAGGATTTGAACTGATACAATGGTTCGAAAGTAATCAGTAGGTTTGATCTGATTCATACAACTTACTTTACAATCCAGATCCAATTCATCTCTTATGCTAATTTACTAAGTGGCCTCCATTCTCATCTCAAACTCCAGATCTGCTTGGAAATCTGTCAAGCAATCTCTCTCTTATTCTCTGCTCAACCTTCTTTTCTTAGATCTTTCCAATCAGTCTATTAACCATGCAATCCTCTTGCATACTCTGCATACATAGCTATATCCATGACTAACCCCTTGAGGTTATCATATACCTCTTCATCTAGGTCAGATACATCTTTTTCCGCTTAATCAAGATCGTAGACCTTAGATTAGGTCAAATCTAATGGATCTTTCCATCATTTCATTTCATTTATTTCTACAAAGTAGTCTTTATTTAAATCTTTAATCCATGCATTAATTATGGTTATCCATGCATTAAATAATGTGGATCAATCTTTAATTAACTTTACATATCCCAATAAAATCAACTATGTCGGCCAGAGATCTCAAATCTCATCAATTATCAAAATATTGTTGCTCGGCCAACACTGTGTTCTTCCGCTTGGTCACCTCTATATTCCTCGACATTTCACTGGCGCTCGACCATCACTGACTTCGCTTGGCATCAAATTTGCATTGCTCATCATCAACCTTGCATTTCTCAGCATCAACCTTACAGTGAACTATCAGTGAAAGATAAAAAAACATATCACTTTTCTAGTGTGCCAAATGATCAAGTACCCTTGTGTTTACCCATAACTCAATCGTTTCCCTCGGTCTTCTTGTTATCCTTTTCTCTTCAGTCAATAGATATGGTACTCAAATAGATAGCAATAGTCTCACCAGTTAAGGTTTGAAATTAATGACAAAACAATAATTGTTTCCATTGTAGCTTTCCAAACAATCTTTCCAACAATCTCCCTCTTTGGCATTGATGGTAACACTAAACAATAAAACAATAATTTTCAACCATAGTTACCATACAATCCAAAAAGTTCGCCTGTGTTCCTTGATATGAACAAATCTTCATTAATGTCTTTAGCTTCATTATGATTCTCATCTTGTAAAAACTTTCTCCCTCTGTGTCTGTGATCACACTGATGTTTTTGTGTTTCTATTTATCAATCTCTTTTTCTCTAAGTAATCTCATCCTCTTTCAGTAAACTTCTTTCTCAGTATATTTCAGTTTATTTCTCCCTCTTTGACAACAATGCCAAAGACGTTGACATCTTTATCATGCAGATTCTTATCTTCTAAACTCTGTATCATGATGTTCCTATCATCTTACTTATGACTGATTTTGTTTTTTTGTCCTTGTCTGTCTTTCACAACTTTAGGTAGCATCCTAAAGTGTGACTTCCTGTGCATCAATGCGAAAAATATTTTAAATATAACATTTGATGTAACAATACCATTTTGAACTAATTAGCCTCAGTTAGGGGAATCACCCCTAATTTACCTCATAGATACTCATGAGCATCCTTGGGTAGTGCCTTTGTAAATATGTCTGCTAACTGTTCCTTAGTGTTCATATACTCCAGTCTCACTTCCTTCTTTTGAACTAGCTCCCTCAAGTAATGATACTTGATAGCTATATGCTTTGTCTTAGAGTGCATTACAGGGTTCTTAGAAATATTAATGGCACTAGTGTTATCACAATATCTGACAACTGGTTTTGTGATCTCTTCTTTCGTACCTTTCAGTAGTATCTTCAACCACACAATATTAGAGAAATTAACTGCTACTGCCACATACTCAGCTTCAGCTGTAGATTGTGATGTACAGTTCTGTTTCTTGCATGTCCATGAAACTAATCTTTTTCCCAAAATAAATGCTCCTCATGTGGTGCTTTTTCTGTCATCTACATTTCCATCCCAATCAGATTCAGTATAAACTCTGAGTTCAAATTTATCATTCCTTTTGCAATACATACCATATTCATCTGTTCCTTTCAAATATCTCAGAATCCTTTTTACTACCATCATATGAGTTTCCTTGGGATTGGTAGAAAATCTAGCAACAATTCCAATAGCTAATGCAATATCAGGTCTACTATGTACAACATATTGCAGCTTTCCAATCATTGATTTGTACAGTGTTTGATTTACTTCTTTTGTCTCATCATTTTTGGTTAGCTTCTGTCCAGTAGCCATGGGTGTACTCGCTACTTTTGAATCTTCCATTCCAAAAGTTTTTAGTATCTCTTTGACATATTTTGATTGAGTAATATAGATACCATTCTTCATCTGATATATTTGCAAACCAAATTTTTTTTTTATCTCACCAAACAAAGACATCTCAAATTTAGTTTGCATCTCCTTTGCAAATGCTTGGCACAACATATCTTGTCCACAAAAGATAATGTCATCAACAAAAATTTTAGCTAATAAAGTACCTTTATTTTTCTCTGTCTTCAAATATAGATTGTTGTTGTCATTGGTTCTAGCAAATCCAATCTTCATCAGATAGTTGTGCAATCTCTCATACCATGCTCAGGGTGCTTGCTTCAGTCCATATAGTGTTTTGTGTAATTTTGAAACCATATTCCTTTTGCTTGTGTCAAAAAATCCATCATCTTGTTCAATGTATACTTCTTCTAATATCCCATTTAGAAATGTTGACTTTACATCCATTTCATAGACTTTAAATCCTTTGTAGGCTGCATATGCAAGTAAGGTTCTTACACCTTCCAATCTTGCAACTGTAGTGAATGTCTCTCCATAGTCAATTCCTTCCTCTTGTGCATAACCCTTGCATACCAATCTAGCTTTATTTCTTGTTACCTCTCCATGTTCATTCAGCTTTTTTCTGAATACCCACTTAGTACCAATTACATTTTTATCATTTGGCCTTGGTACAAGTTTCCAAGTATTATTCTTTTCAATCTATTCAATTTCTTCGTTCATGGCTTGAATCCAGTCTTCATTGTCTAAGGCATCTTTTACTATTTTAGGCTCAAAATCACATAATAAGCAGGTATCTTCTCTCAATTTGCTTCTTGTCATGACTGCAGAATCCTTTGCTCCTATGATTTGATCAGGTTTATGGTGCCTTCTTACATACTTTTCCAAAATAGGTTCTTTCTCTTCTTCAGATTGATCATTCATGTTCAATTCAGGTTGAAACTGTGACTTGGCATTTCCATCAGATAGCTCGGCAGTCACCTCATGTTGCCCTGCAATTTCATTCTGTGACTCGGCAGGTGCAGACTGTTGCTCAGCAACTTCATTCTCAGTTTATTTAGAATCTTCCTCATCAGGATAGGTGAATGATTTATAACTCTCAGGCTCAATCATGATTTCAGCTTCATTTCTTTCTACATATTCATCAATTCTAACATTTTCACTTTCCACAATTTTGTTAGTGTTAGAATTCAAACACTTGTATGCTTTACTTTTAGTTGAATATCCAAGAAATATGCCTTCCTCACCTTTAGCATCAAGTTTTCCAATTCTGTTATCCTTCAGTATGAAACATCTACTTCCAAAGACTTTAAAATAGCTTACACTAGGTGCATATCCATACCATAGCTCATAAGGTGTAGCATTTGTACCTTTCTTGACTTGTACTCTGTTTAGGGTATAGACTGTTGTACTTACAACTTCTCTCCAATATTTCTGTGCAACATTTTTCTCCATCATTAGTGTTCTAGAACAATCCATGATAGATCAATTTCTTCTTTCAGCTATACCATTCTGTGGTGGTGTCCTAGGTGCGAACATCTGTCTCTTTATCCCTCTGTCATTTCAAAACTTGTTAAACTCATTAGAAATAAACTCACCTCCTCTGTCAGATCTCAGACATTTTAGACTCTTACTTGTCTCCTTTTCAAAATTTTCCAAGTACTACTTAAACAATTGGAATGCATCAGATTTTTCTTTAAGAAACATAACAATCATCATTGTAGAGTAATCATCAACAAATAAGATAAAATATTTGTCTCCCCAGTAACTTTTCTCACCAATAGGTCCACAAAGGTCAGTATGAACCAATTCTAGAATATCCTCAGAAGTATGAGTTTTACTCTTGAA
>MU223795.1:2790185-2807256 GCA_018584345.1 Thuja plicata
TTTTCATTTCATCAAACTTACCTCTCAAGCTTTTAGATTTGGCTCTTAGCACATTTGTGTCACCTCCATAGATGGTTTCAAGGGCATCCCACATTTTCTTTGTGCTTGTATAGTCCTTTATGTCTTCAAACTCATGATAGTTCAGGGATGATGCGATCTCCAACATTGCTTGATTATGTTCTTGCTTTTGTCTTAACTGTGCAGCATTGAGAACTCCTGTAGGGGATACATATTCTTGATCAACATGATGTTTAGCAGAATCACCAACACCAGCCAAATGAAATTTCATCAAACTTTTCCATGCAGGAAAGTTATCCTTGTTCAACTTCGGTACCTCCCTTTTATACATCTTGATCTTTTGCTCCAAGTACCTTCAAACTATTTTCAAGAGAACTAAGCTCTGATACTAATTTCTAGAATGAATTTAGAATAACTGAGAGGGGGGGTGAATCAATTATCCTCAGGTCCAGATGTGTCCATTAAAAATTTATACCAATTTGAACAATTCAGATCTGCTCAGCAGCAATAATATAAAAGTGTGCAATTTACTGTACTAATGAAATAAGCTTGCAGAAACTTAACAATACAACACAACATAAAAATTCACACATTTTGACACCATGATTTAACGTGAAAACCCAATATCAGAAAAAACCACCAGTAACATGCTACCAAGATTTCACTCTTCTGAAGTGAGCTATGTTAGGAGCCAACCCTGTTAAAGGTTACAAAACACACTGTCAAATGTGACCTAGTTAAAGGATTTAATCACCCTGTCAGGAGTGGCCTTGTTAGAGGACTTAGAACATTCCAATCTGAATGTCACCTTGCTCAAAGGATTTATACAATGACTGTTAGGTCAACCTAGTTAAAGGATTTGAACTAATACAATGGTTAGAAATTAAGTAATCAGCAGGTTTGATTTGATTCATACAACTTACTTTGCAATCCAGATCCAATTCATCTCTTATGCTAATTTACTAAGTGGCCTCCATTCTCATCTCAAACTCCAGATCTGCTTGGAAATCCATCAAGCAATCTCTCTCTACTTCTCTGCTCAGCCTTCTTTGCTTAGATCTTGCCAATCAGTCTATTAACCATGCAATCCTCTTGCATACTCTGCATACACAACTATATCCATGAATAACCCCTTGAGGTTATCATATACCTCTTCATCTAGGTCAGATACATCTTTTTCCGCTTAATCAAGATTGTAGATCTTAGATTAGGTCAAATCCAATGGATCTTTCCATCATTTCATTTAATTTATTTCTCCAAAGTAGTCTTTAATTAAATCTTGAATCCATGTATTAATTATGGTTACCCATGCATTAAATAACATGGATCAATCTTTAATTAACTTTACATATCCCAATAAAATCAACTATGTCAGCCAAAGACCTCAAATCTCATCAATTATCAAAATATTGTTGCTCGGCCAACACTGTGTTCTTTTTCTCGGTCGCCTCTATATTCCTTGGCATTTCACTTGCACTCGGCCATCACTGGCTTCGCTCGGCATCAACTTTGCATTGCTCGGCATCAACCTTACATTGCTCGGCATCAACCTTACAGTGAACTGTCAGTGAAAGATAAACAACATATCACTTTTCCAATGTGCCAAATGATAAAGTACCCTTGTGTTTACCCATAACTCAACTATTTCCCTCGGTCTTCTTGTTATCCTTTTCTCTTCAATCAATAGATATGGTACTTAAACAAATAGAAATAGTCTCACTGGTTAAGGTTTGACATTAATGACAAAACAATAATTGTTTCCATTGTAGCTTTCCAAACAATCTTTCCAATAGTAAAGGTCTAGGAGTGATACATCCAAAAAATTCTGTACGACCTTTATCTGTTCGGCGATCCACCCGTCCACAGCCCATGCCTTCTTCTTCATGGCCCTAAGAGAATCCATGTCACCCTGCGGAAGCGGTGGTCCAGAGGTGGAAGCTTCCGGATGGATCTCGGCCAGTGGCTGTGTAAGCTCTGCTAAAAGCACAAGGAGATTTTCATTCTTCGCTCTTTCCTCCTTCAACTTCTATGTTTTTTTATCATACCGGGCTTCCACCACCTGGGTTGCCTCTCTTAGCAGGTCTAGCTCTCCTTGCTTAACCCTCCTCCCCAGAGGCACCTCTATGATTACATAATCTTCAACTCTTGCAGTTGCCGCATCTATATCTGGGGGAGGTGTTGCAATTATTGCAACTGTGCTTCCACCCAGACCGGTCTGGAGGGTATGGACTGTCTGGGCCTTTTTGGCCTTCTTAGCCTCTGCGTTCTGGGCCATCATTTTAGCCAAGGAGAGGGGAACACCTATTGCTACCATCAACGCCTTCCATTTTCTAGATTCCACCAACCATTGTGGTGGTTGGGGCAGGTTTTGTTGCCAAGGCCTGAATTTTGGGACATCCTTCTGAGTCCGGCGGTGCATTCCCGATATCTGCAATTTTTTCAGGCTCTTTTTATTTTTCCTGTTCATGTTCCTACTCTCCAGAAGCTTCAGTATCTTTTGCCTTGGTGGCATCCTCATCCGTAATGTCTGGTACCTCATATGCGCTGGCACCAGCATCACCTGTATCATAGAGGATTTCCCTGTCTTTCTCAGCATCAGCTGAATCAACATTTATATCCTCGGGGTTCTTCCCCTCACCCTACGGCTGTTGTATCTCTTCTCTAACATTATCCATCAGGACATCTTTCTCTGTCGAAACATTCTTCAGGGGCGGTGAAGGTGTCTGGCCAATGTTTGACAGTTGGGCCGCTGAGACCACCTTGCCAAATGTACTCCGGGGGACTTGGTCACCCGAAGTAACCAAAGGCGTTTGGAACATGATGAGTGGGGGTACAGTTGATCCCGTAGGTCCAGTTTCCCTAGTTGTCAGTTTCTCGTCATTTACTTTCCTTGATTCTGCCTCAGTCCCTTGGACCGATGTTTCCTCTTGTTCAGGTTCCTTCTATGTTTTTTCTTGTGTTGATTCCTTTTCAAGTTCCCAGACCTCTTGTTCTGCGATCACCTCATTTTCTTGTGTCTCCCCTTCATCGGGGATGATCTCCACCTCTTGTGTGGCTATTTCTTCCACCGCCTTATCTATCTCCCCATGCAAGTTCATGAGCTCATCTGTCCTGAAGATGTCGTCGAAGTTGTTGTGCGGGGGAGAGGTCTTTTAAATGTCATCCAGTTCGAGGGAGTCCGAACTGACTTCCACTGGGGAAACATTGGGCATTTCGGGGCCGGTGTTTGTTCTTGGGGTAGGGAATACCTTTTTCTTCTTATTTCTTTGTAATGGTGCCCTGGCATCTAGAATATCTACAGACTCTGCCTCAGTGAATGTCTGCCTTCTCATAAGTGTTGCCAACGAGGGGGGTCCCGTCGGGCGAGTAGATCCTACTAGAGTTGCGAGGAGGTCGCGAGAAAGCTGGGTGCTTATCTTTTGGCTTGTCAGCCTAGACGCTTCCATCTGTTCATGAATTTGTGCCATCATGGGGAGTAGATCTTGGGAAGGTACTTGGGCTGGGGCACTTTCTTTCTCCTTCCCCTTGCTTTTGCCTTGTCCCGTGGCCCCGAAGGTCAAAGCAAACCTCCACATAATTGGGCCTTTACGGGTGCTCCTTGGACACATCCACTCAAAATACTTATGACTATTATCAATAATGGGGTGATACACTCCTTCAATTGTTAAGTTCTCCGGGGTGCCCCAATCCACCAGAGGGAGATCCAATTTGTTGATCCCTTGCTCTTTATATGATGGGTCCTCCAGAGGCCCATCGTTTGTGAAATATTTCAGGAAGCCCAAAAGGTTGAGGGACTTCATTAAACCTTTTGACATTTTGGAGTGTTGTTGGGCCCAGAGATCAAAACTATCCTGGCAATCTGCCCAAAAATATTTAATGTCATCCTTGTGCAGCGCGGAAGGCCGAGGGAGCGCCTCTCTTATTTTGCCTACCGGATCAAAATTGCTTCTGGTATGATGGAATTCTGCCAGTCCCAGGATGTTTAACTCATTTTTGGCCTCCTTGGCCACCGTGAGACTACAAGAATAGTTCCCACAAGTGATCAGGAACAGAATTGATATGACCTTTTTCATGCCAAAGAATGCATGGAGTTCCAAGATTTTCCTACAGAACTCCGAAAGAATGATCCTATCCCCACAATACCTAGGGAGTAGGTAGGGTTTCATGGAGAATCCGGTCACCCATATATAAGTATGATGTTGGAATTGAATAAAATAATTGTCGTAAGTTCTCACCAGGTTCATCGCCTCCTGCGACAACCGATACCCGATGTCCCGAGTAAGTGTCAAAATATTGTGGTAGATGAACACATTGTTTACCCTGCAAAAATTAGGGAAGCTACATTCCCACTGAACCTGGGGATAATGCTCCCATGGAACCAACTAGCTGGGCCCGTTCCTAAGAATGCCCACTGTCTACAATCCCCAAAAAGCGGGTCTTTGTTGGGTCAGTGCCCACAATACATAGGATGTCATGTAGAATTTTGAATTTAGGAGGACACTCTTTAACTGCACATCTACATGATTGGCAATGATAGTCGCCTAGTTGAAGGTCTAACTGTGGGTGGTGATGCAGTAGAGGAAGTAATATATCCATACCAAAAATTCTCAGGCATGGGGCTCTCCGAAGAGCCTACACAAAAATATGAATCCCACCTAAATGAATTCTTTGAAGTCTCCGCGGGGAATCTCCAGCTTCATCTTCTTATAGTCTCTTCTCAGGGACTTTAGCTAGTGAGTATTGAGATGTTTTCGGTCAAGGAGGGAGATCTCCTCAAACTCTTTCAGTGATATGTACTGGGAGATAACAATAGCTCCCTTGAATTGGGGGATCCCCAGCTCTGAAGCAAAAGTGGCGGCATCCAGATTGACGATGGGTGTCAGATAGTGTAGTGGCAAGGGATCAGCGAGTAAAACAACCCAGGTGGGGGTGTTGTAAAGCATCGCCAGTTGAAGAATTGGCTTTGGTGCTTGCACCGAGCAGGGAAAACTTGCAGCCTTGATGATTCCAGAGGCGGCCATGTACTTTGCCATATAATTTCTGGCGGCCCTCTGTTGATATATGGTTTGGACCAGGCTCTGCATTTCAGCCCATAGTCCAGGCTTAGTATCTATGATTTCCTACAGCTTGGAGTCCACTTTGGACCCCACAAGAACACCCTCCCTCGGGTACTTGGAGGTTAATGGAAGTTTAGCGAGCATCTTCTCTGCTTTTGTTTTTGTGGCCACCCAAGTGGAGGTGGTTGGAATTTCTGAACTTCCAGGAGGAGTTGTTACTTTAGACATGTTGATAGATTATCTGCAACCTGCAAGATCGGAGAACCATCAATACACATAATATGATACAAATACAACATTTTTGGGGACTCCGGGGAATTCACCACCATCCTCCACCTGTTCAAAAGGTATTAGTACCCATCAAAATCCCAGAATATCAAAAGTTAACAAGGATTAGATTCTGATTAATGCCCAAGGGTTCTGCGGTATTGGTTTAGGCAAAAAAAATGGGATGAAGATCCAGGGACTTCTCAGCACCCAAATTCTAGAGAAACTAGCCGTTGCTGACGTGACCGGCAGCGAGTTGTACTTGGCTGACATGGGTTATCACATGGACACGCGACAGACGGCGTAAAGAATCTTAACGATGACAAGTGGGATGACATGAGGGAAATGAATTCTAGATGGGATGTCACTTGAATACTCACTTGTGGGGAATTTAATCCTACCATTAAGGCAAAATGATAGCAAGAGAGAGAAAAACTACCATGGCTTGAACGGGTGAGGTGCCGAGTTTGAGCCAAGCAGGTGCCATGAGGGCGAGCTCAATAATTTGGTCTCCACGTGAAAGGGTGTGGAAAGCTCACCATAAAGAAGGAAGGATATACAAGGAATATACAAATTTATAGAAGGCCGAAGTACGGTGAAGGCCAAAGCACAACTCGCAGGCTAACCGAAAATGAGCCTATATACAACTACTTACAGAGAATTACAGAATGTACAAGATATGTACAAAAACCTACTTATTTACAACTACACAGAGGGCGGACAACCCTCTGGAAGAGCCATCCCACCAACGAGAAGCAACGACGGGAACAAAACTAGAAACAAACAAGCAAAAAAAAAGACACGACAAAAACCAAAATGAAAAATAGAAAGCGCGAAGGAGAACCATAAGGGCCTACCTGAAAACATGAAGAATGCAGGAAGAAGATCACGGGAGGTGCTCTGCAAACCAAGAAGCTTCAAATGAATGCAAATGCACCACCGTGAATTACTACTAATCAACCGTTAATCACAGAGAGCAAAACGTTGTCTGATCGCCTTAATCACCTTTGAATCGCTCTAATCGCTCTGAGTATTTTTATCATGATAAATGTGAAAGTGACTGGTGAAAATTATTTATACCCCTAGGGTAAAACATCCCACTCTTTCTACAAACTCGGGAAAAGAAACCTCCGGATTCCGGGCCTGGGGATTCCATGCAGTTATACCCTCTAACAAAAGAGGAAATAGTTACAAAGAATCCCAGAGTCTGAGATCTGGCAAGAACAAAGAGACAAACACTTTAGGACTGGGTCCCAGAGGAAAGTGAACCACAAGAATAGGGAAACGACCCTCGTGGAAGCAAAGCCCAGAGGGAAACAAAAGGAAACAAAAAGGAAAAGCAAAGAAAATCAAAAGCAAAAAAAAGGGGGGGGCCAACATTTTGCCCACAAAATGTAGGGATGGGTATGAAGGGCATAACACAGGGTATGGAATGCATGGCCATGGTGAGGAAGCCCTTTCTATGTTTTCACAAATGCATCAAACGGGCATAAAGCCATATTACATCACGTTCACTTGTGCTTTGTATGCTTGCAGCCATTCAGGGCTGGTGAACAAAGGCCGATAAGTCTTTGATTCTATGAGTCAAGATTATTGCATGCCTCCCAATATTGAACAATACGAGTGCATGGTTGATCTCCTTGGTCATGCTGGGTTTATTTAAAGCCAAAAAATTTATTGAGAATATGCCCTTGGAACCTAGTGCCGATGTATGGGTCGCTCTGCTTGGTGCTAGTAGAATTCACTGTGATGTTGACATTGCAGAATATGCAGCAAAACACCTTTTCAAGAATGAGCCTGAAAATGCTGTAAATTATGTATTGTTATCAAATATCTATGTAGCAACTGGTAGATGGGCTGACATAAACATGTTGAGAACAATAATGAGAGATAAGGGACTGAAAAAGAATCTAGGATGTAGCTTCGTTGAGGTTGATAAGAAGGTTCACATGTTCCTTGCGGGGGACAGATCACATCCTCAAACAGAGGAAATTTACTCAGCTCTAGAGAACTTGGCTGGGGAGATGAAGGCAGCTGGGTATGTTCCTGACACAAATTTTGTGTTACATGATGTGGAGGAGGAGATGAAGGAGCATAAGATTTGCATACATAGTGAGAATTTGGATATTGCTTTTGGGATTATCAACACAAGCTCTGGGACCCCCATTCGCATCACAAAGAATCTTCGTGTGTGTGGTGATTGCCACAGGGCCACTAAGTTCATATCCAAGATTGTGAGGAGAGAAATTATTGTCAAGGATGTTAACTGTTTCCACCTTTTCAAGGATGGAACATGTTCTTGTGGAGATTATTGGTAGCATTAAATTCCATTCAGAACAAGTAGTCATCATACAGTTGTATAGTTTGAAATTTTGCAATTTCTTTCTTGGAGATAGCAGTCATGCTGGGAGCAATGAAAATGCGGTGAGCTTATCTGTTTCAAATAGACAAGCTTATGAACCATGCTTACTTTATATAGATGTGCATTTAATAGGACAAAAAGAAAAGATGAAGCTAACCAAATGGAACCCTATACATAAACATTCTAAAAGAATTGTGCAAGTATTTTTATTTGGTCACTAGCAATCTGGATGAATGCACTAAGCATTGATGCAATTATTTTGTCTGGAGAGCTTACAGAGTGTCTGCTTTGCATAATACCAGCTACAGATACATTTAACATCTACAGTGCAAGTTTCAACTGGTTAATCCTTATGGAAGAACTTCCTTAAGCTAAAATGTAGTCAGCGAGACCATTGATTGACTTTCCATCTATTGAAAGAGAATGAAGAGAAGAGAATTAGGAACTAAATAAAACATATATCAAAAATAGAAAAAGAGAATGAAGAGAAGAGAATTAGGAACCTGTCTCACATGTAAGGTTAATTAGTGGATAAGGACAGGGTTGTGTACTACTTTTTTTTCTTCTGCTTGGTCAGTTTGCCCTTCTTGAATCGTAACTCTTTTTTGTGTTTAATAATTTTTTACCTCTCTTTTAGTTTAAGAGAATTACTAATCTAACAATAAATTGAAGTAGCTCACTAGCCAGGACGTCATCGTGGTGTGTTATTTTTCAAAAGGCACATTGTAATCTAAAAGATGCATTGTCATCCACAGTTAATGCATATCTAGCAAATATTTGTTTGGTTCTACATGCAAAACACTAAGCGCACACAAGAAGAAAATACCACATATGCTAGAAGTGCGTGGGAAACTAGAAATCACTCTAAACTAATGATTTTAAGGAAAATATTGAAATAACAATAGAAAGAAGAAGAATATGAAACCCTTGTGCATTAGAGGCTTCAAATGATTGCATTAGGGAATAGAGAATGTGTGTGATTATAGTGGATCCTACCATAGTAGTTAGGCCCCTAGATTGGTCTTCAACCTCCTTGGGAGGTCAATCAAGGAATGTTTGCAAATCGTTTGAAACAGGGTTTGATATACTCCCTTAGTTGACAAAAATTAATTTCAATAGGTAAATTAGTAGATTTGAGTAAATTATGATGGAATTGCATATTGTAATGTTGTCGTGCCAAAATTTAGAATGAATGGGAAAATTGTAAAATTGGTATCAAAAATATATCTTTACATTTTTAAGATTTGAACTTTAAATTTTTTGTGTGCTTCAAGCTATTTTAAAGGTGGAAAAACTATTCCCTAATTTTTGGGAATGTATGGAAAAGATATAAAAGTGGAATTTTGGGTATTTTATGATAAATCTTGATGTGGAATGATGGAAGATATATATGGAATTTTGAAATTGGATCATTTCAGATCTTTTATCATGTCGATATTGGGAATTGAGTAGATGTGCATTTTATGGGAATGGTGGTTAAAATGTGATATTTCATTGTTGGTTTTGATTTTTCCTTGTTTGTAGAGAACATGATGAGCCTTATGTTTAGGTACCACATAGTTAATATTAACAACAAAACAAATAAAGAGAGATCAAACACTTCACACAATGCCTTGAAGGTAATAGCAATGATGCCCTAGCTCTCAAGCTTGTGAGTCATCAAGCATTCCAAATGTAAAGATGTAAACAATGCCAGTATTGAACAATGAGCTCATAAACAATGCATGATGCCCTAGCTTGCAACCCATGATCCATCAAGACATTTCCTCATGAAATGATCATAAACGGGGAGTACCACATAGTGAATATCAACAACAAAACAAATAAAGAGAGATAAAACACTTAACACAATGTCTTGAAGGTAATAGCAATGATGCCCTAGCTCTCAAGCTCGCGGGTCATCAAGAATTCCAAATGTAAAGATGTAAACAATGCCAGTATTAAACAGTGAGCTCATAAACAATGCATGATGCCCTAGCTTGAAGCTCGCGAGCCATCAAGATATTTCCTTGTAAAATGATCATAAACGGGGAGTACCACATAGTAAATATCAACAACAAAAAAATAAAGAGAGATCAAAAACTTCACACAATACCTTGAAGGTAATAGAAACAATTCCCTAGCTCTCAAAGCTCGCAGGTCATCAAGAATTCCAAATGCAGAGATTTAAACAATGCCAATATTAAACAGTGAGCTCATAAACAATGCATGATGCCCTAGCTTGCAACCTGCGAGCCATCAAGACATTTCCTCATGAAATGATCATAAACGGGGAGTACCACATAGTGAATATCAATAAAAAAACAAATAAATAGAGATCAAACACTTCACACAATGCCTTGAAGGTAATAGCAACGATTCCCTAGCTCTCAAATCTCATGGGTCGTCAAGCATTCCAAATGCAAAGATGTAAACAATGCCAGTATTAACATTCATATTGTACCATTAAATCAACAAATGTCATCAAAATTAAATTGAGTTAATGAGAAGAAAAAGCTCAAATGCCTACCTCAAGTCGTGGTTTCCATAGACCAAGATTCCAATCTTCCACAGTTAGGGCCCTCTTCGCGCACGATGGTATGTGATCATGAAAATTTTAAATGAGCCTTTCTTTTTCTTTTTCTTTTGTTTATAATCACGCAAGTGTCAAAATTACGATGGCTCTATCGCTATTATGACAACATCGGGGGCACACAGAAAAAAACAAAAAAATACACACAAATGGTAGTGTCATCACAAATTGGCATCGAAATTTGACCCAAAATGTTGTAGTGCAAGGTGATGAAAGATACTACTAAAGCAGTAATTACTGAGAAAGGTCCCTATTTCCATGAGATAAGACAGTCAATAAGGGATGTACAAAAGCCACCAGAAGGTGAGGGGACAAGTCTAGCACTGATTTCCCAAACATATAATAGGTTGTTGATTTCTAACTTATTCATTCAGGATGATGACTTCATCCAAACTAAGGAATTTAAAAGTTTCCTTTTTAAGTTAAAGGAAAATGAGTTGAAGGTCAATTCGGGGCTGGAAGATGATACAGAGGAAAACAAAGAGATATTGGTAAAGGAATTTTATGAGTATGACCCAAACAATCATAAACTCTCTGTAATATAGGCCAGAGAATTTGTGAAAAGAAGCGGTATGCTTCTATTGCCTAGATGAGACATGCAATCATCCTTCTTGATTGGTCAAAGAAGAAAGAAACCTTATCAGATCTTCAAGTCTGAGGTTGAGGTTGGGGATTTTATCAGAGACTTGGGTTTTGAATCAAGGAGAAAAAAATTATCAATTTGGTCACTTTCCCCTGCCACACAAAATCCAAACTTGGTTGATATCCAAGACCAAAGGAAAGGTGACAAGCTCATCTAGAATATCCAGAATGTGAGCAATGTGGAGATTGCAGATTTATTAACCTGAGTATCTTTCTGAAATAGATATAAGGTAGAGGATCTGGAGAATAGGGTTGCAAAAACATATAGCAACCTCATCAGAGTATCCAAGGAGTATGAAGGGAAGCTTATGTTAAATGCTAAGCTAGAAGGAAAGATTGTTGAGCTAACTGAGAAGTTAGCCAATATGCCTACTATTAATGAAAGGACAGATGCTTCTGTAGAGACCACTGGTGAGTTTATTCCTTGTGATTCAAATGTTTCTATCCTTGTTGAGGTTTATGAGAGGCTAAATAGGTATGTTGATAGGATAGAGGAATTGGAAGCAGAAAAAAATACGTTGGGAATCAAAGTATTGATGGAGATCCTACAACACAAAATTGATAAATTGAATAATAAATTGAGCATTGTTCATAGCTCTCATGTATCCCTGCAAGATGCTTAAGGTAAATATGTAGAGGCCATAGCCTTCCTGAACCCTATTCTTATTGCATGGTCAGGTAGGAATATGTCTATGGAGAAGCTTGCAACAAGTTTTGTTTATAGGTCTGATCTTCCTGATAAGATTGCATACACTAAGGATATTATTAAGACATTTAGTACATTAGTTGTATTCTTTACAGGTAAAGATCAAATAATTAAAGGAAAACTATAGATATTTGTGGAATCATACAATGCTTACTTTCCTAACATTTATGGTAAATAAGGAAAGTTGAAGGACATCCCTACGTGGACAAGGGATTTTGATTTGATTGTGGATAGGGTTGAAACATTGTTGAATTTAACAAAAGATATTGATACACCCTACTTCAATGAGGTAATAGATAATATTTTCAGAGCTGAGGTGGATCTTGTTAAATTTATTTCAGATGCAAGGTCCATAACCATCAGATAGGAAATTCTCCAGGTGGGAGATAGAGATGATTTTAGTAATAACTGAGAGGGGGAGGGTGAATCAGTGGCCTCAAAAATTAATCCTTAAATCAACCCTTAAAACTTATAACCACAAATTATGTCTCAAGTTATCTTCTGTCCTACAAGATGAATGCCTTGAAATACTTTTATCAATTTTCTACTTGTTGGATTGCTTTGTAAATCTCTCTTCTATATGATTACCGATAAGCAGTTAACTATTTACCAAAACACAGTAAATATGCAGAGTATACAGATAAATCCAGAATTGCATATGTGAAATGTAAAATAGTAAAGTAATAAAACACAAACACATAACACATGGATTTTTAACGTGGAAACCATGTTAGGGGAGAAACCACTCGGACCGGTACCCCAAATTTTCACTCTTCTGAAGTGAGCTCTATTACGAGCCAACCCAGTTAAAGGTTACAAACACACTGTTAGGTGTGACCTTGTTAGAGGATTTAATAGATAGTTTGTCACCTAGTATCTGGCATCTAATGATACCATCATTGATCAAACACTCACTTGGCCTGCCAATAGTTATCGGGCATATCCAATGCTACTTTCATTATCAAACTTTTTGATACTCCTTGGGATGTATCTTAATTGTAAAAGACTTTTAAGTCCTACTCGGTTAAGAGACTTGATGCTTCAATGGTTAAACTAAAACATTAATGATTTGTTCATACATACAACTCAATTGCAGATTTTCAGATCTATTGTAAGTCCATTACCTCTTTGATCAATATATTCAATTCTATACCTTTGCTCCACACTATTCTGCTCTGTGATGTTGTCTCACTATTCGTCGATGTCTGCAGATTCTAGCTCTTTCCTCGGCTTGTTGATCAAGACTGAATGAATACTTTCTTCTCCTTCAGATTTTCTTTAGCATCTTTCCTCTTATCTTTTTCACCTCTCCCACATCATTCGTAATTAATTGGGTTTGTCTCTATATAGACATGATTTACCTTTTCTTGGCTTTCTTGATTCTTGGCATGATCCACAATTTTTGCCAATAGATTTAAAGCAAACTCTTGTTTTATCTTGTTGAGATCTTCTTGCCAACTGGAAAAATCAACTTTAAATCAATTACTTATCTCTGACTTTATCTGGATGATTAAAACAATGATAAGTATCCGTTAAGTCTATCTTTTGTTGGCAAGTGGTCAAATTGGGTAATGTGATTCACTTTTTGGTTGTCATTTATGGCAACACATCTAGGTTTAAGATCGATTGTTTTGAAGATAAGTTTTGGTATGTCCAAAATTGACTAAGTATAGAAACAGAGGTACAAAATTGTTTTGGATATCGAAGACAGAGATCGATGAATTAAGGCATGCGAGCTTAGTGGAAGATAGTATGGAGTATTTTTGACATGCACCTAAGATCAATTTGGATTTGGTTAAGTTTATGATAATTTATAAGGATTTAAAGACTGACAGACAGCAGAGAACAACGACATAGATCACTTGGACAACAATGAAGAATAAGGGAGTATGACTTGTACTCCAGGAAATTGAAGTTGTATTTTTGTTATTGATAGTCTATACTTTGAATATGCAAGAGCATCGACTATGCATTTGATATTACTATATTAAATGTATTTTGTATTGAAGGTTGACTTAGTACTGTTTGTAATATTCACACTGAGAGCCAACTTTATAAAGTTAAAAGATATATATATATGTAAGATCTTTTTGGTAAAGATTGTGTGTAAGAGTGTCTCCAGTAAGTGAAGTATATGTAGAGCAGACATGCCAATGGTAGAGCAGAGAATGGTACAGCTATAAAGGAACTATCAAAGCATTTGTGATGCTTGTTTTGTTCATAACTGAGAACCTTTTGTAACAGAATTACATTGTAATAGTTGTAAGCTCGTTGGCCCCTAACAGGGTGTTGTGAACCTTTAAAAGGGTTGTTATTCCTCTAACAGGGAAATGTACTATGTAATATTAAGCTCCTAATAGGGCTAGGTCTCCTTGCAGGGACATTATACTTTAGTACATGCTTGTGGGTATCATCCCCACTAGGGTTTTCCCTTGGCCAGGGTTTCCTTGTAAACAAATCATGGTGTTATGAGTTTTTTTTTGTTTTTTTATGTTCTTTCCTTTACTGCAATTGTATGGTTAATGTTCAAGTGATTGAAGAATTTAATTAACTATTATAATACTGATTCATCCACCCTCTCAGTATTATCCAATCCTAACAATTGGTATCAGAGCTTTTGGCCCTTGGAGAGAAAGCCTAACATCTTGAGGGAGATCAGAATGGATTTGAATAGCTTACAGGAGAACTCTGAAGTTGCACTTGAAGACCTTGATAATGCTAAAGCAGAAATTGGTGAATTGAAGTTCAACATCCGAAGAGCTGAGAAATTCATAAAGAAACTGAAAGAACAACTTGAAATTTCCAAAAGTCAGAGAGAAGATCTTGTGGTTCAGATAAAAGAAGACTCAGATGAGGAAAACTTAGATCAGGTGAAGCAACTGAAAGAAGAGATTGAGACTCTGAAGCTTGAGAACAAGAATATGGCTAAAGAAATATAGATATAGGAGGATGCTAAGAAGAACGCTGAAGAAACCTTGAACAATGCATTGAATCAAATGAAAGATGAAGCTGACAACTACAAGAAAAAATACTTAGAATTGGAGAAATACAATCAGATTATGAAAGGTGAACTTACTAAAGCAAAGAAACATATTGAGAAACTTCACATCAGCAGTGATTTGATTGATGAACAACTAGACAAGCAGAAACCAAAAGGTGATATGATTGGTATTGGCTTCAATGAAGCTCAATGTTCAAAGAATCAGGAAGAGAAATTAGATGAGAAGATTGATGCTAAGAAATCATCTAGTGAAGAACCTAAAGAGCAGATCAGACCTTTTAGAGGTAGATGCTTTGGTTGCAACAGATTTGGACACATGAAGAGAGACTGTAGAGGTAATGCCTCTTTTAGAAATTTTTATGGTTATTGTTTTAACTATAATGGATATGAGCACAAGAAGACTGAATGCAGAAGACCTAATCAATCTAGATATAGAAAAGACAATGGAAGAGAACCTACAATGAAACCTACATGCTACAAATGTAATAACATTGGGCACATTGCAAAGTATTGTAAGTTACAAGTAAATCAAGAAAGAAGACCTCCTATATGTTACAAATGCAATAATCTAGGACATATAGCAAATTTTTGCATGTATAATGGAGTAGATAACAGAAGAACACCACCTCCTATGAATTCACAGAAGAATGGAAATAATACTGGCAAGAGTATTGCAGATGTGAAGAATGATTTTGAAAATTTTTTTAAGAAAGAAGAAGACAAAAACAGTGGCAAGATTTGGAAAATCAAAGGAACAAGTGAGACATCAGTTCAAGGAGAGTCAGTAGATGCTACTGGATCTTCACCTAAAGGTAGCAAGACTGAATCGACCTAATTGGTCGATCATGGCCTTAGGGGAGCATTAAATGCAACACATCAGAATTTATCCTACCCCACAAATCATGTAGTGAGCTCATACAAGCTTGGGACTATGTTGAGCTGACATTATGGATCATATATCTAAGAGCGCATCATCAGCCGACTTGTATATTTTGATCGTGAGGATTAACAGCTGACCAAATAGTGTGGAGTGAAAAATAAAATTTATAACCTAACTTGTATAAAGCACTCTATTATGATCTATTTTCTATCATTTGATAAGGAGTGATCTGAAGAGATCAGAGAGCAGAAGTATTCAAACATTTCTACACCTGTCGTGCGTGATCGATCGAAGCATAAACTCATATTTACGCGTGTGAAAGGTATTCTACATTATCTAAGCTATGGATGCACCTGTGATTTTTGATGTTGTTGATAATCCTAGATACAAATTCAAGAAACATCCTTATAAGTCATGTGAAGAGGATCATGAAGGATCATTTTCATAGACCCCACTTGGTGTATTGCATGGAGAAGACATCAGGGCTTACATACATTGTAAGTATGACACATTGGGAGATGATGATATACTCACTGAACTGGAAGATATGACTGAGAACAGAATCATGAAGGAAGAATGGAAACATGTCAGTCAATTAAGTATAATGAAGATTATGGATCTGTGCGACTACGATGAGAACGAATGGTTTAAAATACTTATGAGTAGGGTTCATGACCAATTCATATGGATTGGTATCCAACCTATGAAGATATGCAGTGACCTATTTCATTAGATTACTGGTTTAGATAAAACTAGAGTTGTACCCATTGCAAAGAAACATGTCAAGAAGGAAGTTGAAATCCTAACACACTCGAAGTGGGATAGAAGGGCAATGACAGTAAATGATATTTTCCAACAAGATGTAAGGTTGATTGCAATGATACTTGGTTACAAATTTTTCTACAGCAACAGACCTAATTCAGTATCATCCAAAGTTATTATAATGGCATGGAGAATGGTAAGAGAAAACACACAGTACAACCTATGCGAAGTATTGGGACAACAATTCCTTGAGAATGTAAAGCTTGTGAAGAAGGATAGAATGAAAACTTTTAGATTTGGATCATTATTGGTACACATGTTCATTCATATTGAACATAAGTTTCCTGGTCTACACCCTAGTGGCTGGAAAACTGGAGTTCCTACTGGTATACTAATCTCACAGAGTTACAAAAGACAGAACACTACTTAGGTAGATAGAGAACTGTTTGCAATGATCAAAATTCTACAAAGACAAATCAAGAGTAGATACAGACTACATGAGGACATTGTTGAGAAGTACAAGGACACAATTTGTTTTATGGTTGAAACAGATTGTGTATGTTTTGAGGTAGTGAACCCTAGAAATAAATGGTGTTACCCTATGCGCTATGAAGTGAGTTCCAAAGTACTCACCATGCAAGTAGAACATATTCTTGCATCAGAAGTTGATACATCAAAAGAGAGATGGGGAACATATGAGGAGAAGTCAGAGAAGGTAAGAGAAGAACAGTATAGAGGATAGAGGAAGAGAAAGATTGCTAATCTTATTCATGATTGTGGAGTAAAGGTTGGTCTATCTGAGGA
>MU223795.1:2811766-2830232 GCA_018584345.1 Thuja plicata
CATGCTAAATCCTTGGAAGGTAACGCACATAAGTTGCTAAATCCTAAAGAGACACACATTTTTACTTTTATGTTTGCTAAATCCTTGGAAGGTAACACACATAAGTTGCTAAATCCTGAAGAGACACTCATTTTTACTTTTATGTTTTCTAAATCCTTAGAAGGCAACGCACATAAGTTGCTAAATCCTGAAAAGATACGCACCCTTTTTATTTTTAAAATATGCTAAATCCTCAAAAGGTAATGCACACAAGTTGCTAAATCCTGAATGGACACGCATTTTATATTCCATAGTGATACGAGAATGTTGATCTATGGATATTTTCAAAAGCCGTCAGAAGACGCATTTACAATTGCAAGCATAGTTTATGGGTGAACCTGTTGGGGGCTCTTCCTCCTTGGTGATTCATAGTAAGGTGGGCATATTACTAGGTGAGGTAATCACTGTCTCTTTTCTTTCTTTCGCTTTCATGCTAGTAGGATTAGATCATGAAGCTTTGTTATCTATAGTGTTGTTCTTGTCTTACTTATGTAGTCATGTATGTTTGCTATGATTGATTGATCTTTATTTCCATATCTTTATGTATGTATGTTGAGCTAGAATCCTTGGTTTTGGGGCTCATATCCCTGACTTAGTGATATCCTACCTCGTTGCAATCCACTAGGATTCTTTTCCTCTAAACTTTACCGTGAGCACATTCGATTTTTGTACTCCCGCTAATGTGGGGGCTTAATGTATCATCTTAAAATGGAAGCACTTCCATGTTAAGAGAATTTAGCCCTCCTTAAGGGATGTTTTTGGCCTCCATCATACTATCCCCTCCTTTCAGCATCATCTCATTCTTTTGTGTTGGTTTAGGACCCTGATTGGGCCTCTCCGAGCACCTTCTATCCCACCTGGCACTTTTTCCAGGGGATCTGACCCCTTGGGTCAAGGTCGACCTTGACCTTGACCTCAACCTAGGTTAGGGTCAACCTCAACCTTGACCTGGGTCCCCCTTTCAAATTTGGAAATTTGTCAGTTGTTGGGAGTAATCCAAAATTCATTTCCCACTTCCGGGTCAGCTGTTTTGGGGTTTCAAAGTGATAAATATTAAATTATATTTAATATAGGTCCACTTCTAGGGGAATGGGTCCAATTAGGATTTAATTCTCCTATGTCAGCCTCCTTAGAAGATTGTGCCCTAATTTCATATAAAAGAAAGCCTTCTCCTCTCATTTTCTCTAACTATCAACTAAGTGATAAGAGGTGATCAAGCAAAAAGTTCAAGCATCCATTGCTCTACATGTTATTAAGCTCTCAAGGTGTTCAAGTCTTCCTCTCAAGAATTCAAGTTCTCCATTGAAGATCAAGGATTCAAACTCTCAAGCCTTTGAAGGGATTTGGTTCAAGCATTCAAGATTTATCATTCAAGCCCTAGATCTAGCCATCATGATGGTGTGATCTTCCTTCAAGATCCTTTGTGCATCTTCAAGACTCTTTCATCATCTCTTCAAGGTGGATTCCAAGCATACAATCATGGAATTTTATGGTTTCTAAAGTTCATGCTTTCATACTTACATACTTTCTTACATTTGAATTATAATTGCATATCTATTTCAATATCATAGCTTCATTATTAGATTCAATTCTACTACTTGCTAGCATTCTTATTTCAATTATTAATTTCAAGGTTAATTCCTAAATTGGGGTTTGACTAAGGCAAACCCCTCACCCCCAACAAACAAACCTCTTTTTCTTGCAGGTACAAGTTTAGAATTGCATATTTGAGACCAGATCTGGATACCCTTTTCGGCAAACTTCCAGGATCTGCGAACAAAGTCACTTTCAGATCTGTGCAGGTCAGGGTCAACATTATTGGGTTAGGGTTGACATTTATGGGTCAAGGTCGACCTTTTTCATAAGACGGCATCAAAACGGAAAAATATTTCTAGGTTTTGTTCGTCTCTACGTTTCCTTTCTGGATCGTACTTCAAATTTTCTAGAAACTGAGTACAGACCCCAGAAAATAGCATTCTTTGATCTATAACATTTCAAGGTTAGTACATTTCTCCCATTCCTTCAATTACTGTCATATATCATTTCTATATATATAATTAACAGAATTTAAGGTATCTCTATTGTTATTCTCCTTTCCAAATAGTTGATTCATTTGTTTATTAGCCCTTCCTTGGGGTTGGTCAACTTGGATCTCCCATTTGTGCATTTGGGAACAAAGAGAAACAACTTATCTTCTCCCTAATCACAATTGCAATATACAATCAATACAATTCAATTAAATATAAAGTAAGGTTAAGGAAATCAATATACTCTAAGAAAATGTAAGGTGATAAGTGATTTGAGTATAAAACACTCTTATTCTACATAGCATCATTTTTCTCCTTTACACAAATAAACTGAAAATTGAAGACATTGTGATAGAACACATGCTTAGTTTCAAGAAGACACTTTTGGAAGTTGAAGGAAGCATACCCTTAGATTTGTATACAAAATTGGAAAGCTAAAAATGTTTGGCACAAGTTGAAGATGATCATATTAGAAACAAAGAGATTGATGACATGATACCTGTGTTATATGTATAAGAGAGAGATATTATAGTCAAAGAATTGAAACCCCTGTTGAGGACAAAGACCAGATTACTAAAGATAATGGTGAGGAAATATGATGAAGTGATTGAGGAAACTCAGAAGGCACTTGAGAAGATACTGTTGAGAATTACTTTTGTCAAGCCCCCACCTCCTAAGACAGATTTACCTACACGATTGGGAATGGATGATAGCACAAAGGACACATAGACTAATGATGAAGAGAGTAAAGAAGACACTACTACAGATTTCTATGTTTTTGGTGTGGTAGTAACAGTAGACCCCTCACAAGATGAGAAGGACCCTTTTACAGTAAACATGGACACTTCTATTGCTAATGAACCTGAGAAGGAAGAGGAGAATAAGGACTATGAGCAGAAAGAGGATGAAGGATAGATGATTGAGCAAAAAGAATATGAAAAGGAAGAGGTAACTTCACCATCTAGCTTATTGTTGGCAAGTAGTAATGTAAATGTTGATAACATGGATGAAGATGAACTGGTGAAACTGGCATTCACCGCACTGAATTAACAAAGGAGAAATCAGTATAGAAAGGAGATAAGAAGACAAAAGTGATTTCAAGAGCTATTGATATTGTGAATAAATTTCTTCCAGTACCCTTAGTATTCCAGAACAAAGATGATATTGAGAACTTGAAAGTAACACTTGATGAGTTTGATGGCCACTTTGAAAATTTGCTGAAGACTGCAGAGGAGAAAGTAGGGAAAACATATGAAGAGAAGAAGCTGATAAAAGTATGCAAGTCCATCTCATGGGACTTAGGAGTTGTATAAACTTGTTTGATAAATGCAAAGAACTACATTACACATGGGAGAAAGTTATTTGGTTATAGCATGAATCCTATCAGATACATTCAGAATGTTGAAGATATTATTACCAAGGAAAGGGAAACTTTGAAAAGGTTAATGGATGGTTGTGAAACATCTTCACAGTCCACTACAAAGTTAGGCACTGAAGTGACAAAGATATTGGCTAAGATCAGTATATTGGAGAATGAGAAGGAGAGAGTACTGAACATATTCAATTTGCTGAGGAACTTCATTACTCCGAAGCTATCAGTACTTGAGGCACATCTAACAAATTTAGAAAAGACTATAGATTCATTGGCCAAAGGCCTACCCATAGACTTGAAGAATGCTGAAACTACATCTTTTTCATTGAATGGATTGATTCATATGAGTCAGATTTTTGTTTAAGACATGGAGCACTGAAGTGAAGATTTTGGAAGATTCCTTCCAAGACATTCTAAAACTTGTGATCAAGAAGTGATACTTATTTGTATGCACCCTTGTCATTGTTTTCAAAGGGAGAGAATAGAAGAGAGAACAAAAAAATGAATGAAGAAGAGAAGAGAGAACAAAAAATATATATATAAAGAAAAGAAAATGAAAAAGATGAGGAGAAGAAGTGGAGACAGTTGTGTTTTGTTGGAACACTTAGTACCTTTTTTTTGTTAAGTGTTGCCATCAATGCCAAAGGGAGAGATTGTTGGCAAGTGATCAAATTGGGTAATGTGATTCAATTTTTGGTTGTCATTTATGGCAACACATCTAGGTTTAAGATTGATTGTTTTGAAGATAAGTTTTGGTATGTCCAAAATTGACTAAGTACAGAAATAAAGGTACAGTATTGTTTTGGATATTGAAGATAGAGATCAATGAATTAAGGCATGCAAGCTTAGTGGAAGACAATATGGAGTATTTCTGACATACACCTAAGATTGATTTGGATTTGGTTAAGTTTATGATAATTTATAAGGATTTAAAGACTAACAGACAGTAGAGAACAACGACACAGAGCAGTTGGACAACAACAAAGAATAAGGAAGTATGACTTGGAATCCAAGAAATTGAAGTTGTATTTTTGTTTTTGATAGTCTATACTTTGACTATGCAAGAGCACTGACTATGCATTTGATATTTACTATATTAAATTTATTTTGTATTGAAGGTCGACTTAGTATTGTTTGTAATATTCACACTGAGAGTCAACTTTGTAAAGTTAAAAGATATATATGTAAGATCTTTTTGGTAAAGATTGTGTGTAAGGGCATTGTAAGTAAGTGAAGTATATGTAGAGTAGACATGCGAATGGTACAGAAGAGAATGGCAGAGCTATAAAGGAACTATCAAAGCATTTGTGATGCTTGTTTTGTTCATAACTGAGAACCTTTTGTAACAAAATTACATTGTAAGAGTTGCAAGCTCATTGGCCCCTAATAGGGTGTTGTGAACCTTTAACAGGGTTGATATTCCTCTAACAGGGAAACGTACTATGTAATCTTCAGCTCCTAATAGGGCTAGGTCTCCTTACAGGGATATTATACTTTAGTACATGTTTGTGGGTATCATCCCCACCGGGGTTTTCCCTTGGCCAGGATTTCCTTGTAAACAAATCACGGTGTTACGAGTTATGTGTTATTTGTTTATGTTCTTTCCTTTACTACAATTGTATGGTTAATGTTCAAGTGGTTGAAGAATTTAATTAACTATTATAATACTGATTCACCCCCCCCCCCCCCCTCTCAGTATTATCCAATCCTAACATCTTTAGATTCTTGAGAGCTAAGCATTTTGTCATTTTCTGAACTCTCTGTTTTGTCGGTCAACACTTCAGTTAGTAATCAGTGATAACTGATCGTTCTATCGGTGTGACTTCAATTGTCGTCAGGATCTTCATCCTTTTCTTTTTCATCGGGCAACACTAAAATTTTGTCCGTCGGGTTACTCTCTATTTTGCTTGTTGGGCAACATTGTAACTCTGCTCATCGGTAATGATGTGCAATAGCTCGTCGGGTAACACTGTGACTTTTCTCTTTTACTCTGTCTATCGGCGTGCACTCTATCGATGTATGCAGTCACTTAGTGAATACTTGACTTATATGTATTACTGATAGCATAGTCTTGATTCATCATTTCTTTGAAGTCTTTGGCAGTATTTCCATGACCATATAGATTATATCAAGTTGACATCAATGAAAATAAAATACATTAATTGATTTAATGCCTTGCATGATCATCAACTTAACATCCTCAAACATTCAAATAGTTACATGTCATCAGATGAATATAAAGAAGTTTGTTTGAGAAGTTCAAACTCACCAATTTTGTCCTTTTTGCAGTTGGTTATTGACATAGCACTTGAGCTTATTTACAGGGAGAACAATATCTGAATAGGCACCTTGAATTTATCGTCAAAAGTTGTGGGTATCCTACACAATTCAAAGAATTTGTATCTGATTACATACTGACAAAAGTGCCCAATGTCATTTTGTTGATACTAATTCTCGTGTTTGCATTATTTTAAGATGTTTTCCCGGGCTTTTGTTATTGTTAGCAATCAATTGTATTTTTTCCCTAAGTGATCTAAAGCTTGTTGCAATCCCTACTCTATAAAAGGATTTCCAAGATCACTTACGAAGGGCTTAGAAGTTTTTGTTAGAGTAAAAATGTATTTTCACTTGTTAATTAAATCATTATTGATTTAATTATTCGGTCACTTTTTATCTCTAGTTCACTTAAGCTAAACTTTAGGCATATTCTATTATTAATTATTGTCATGGAACCCAGGTTTCTCCACCTTCTGGTGTTCGATCTCCTTTATAAGGATTTATCTCTTTGTAATTATTTATTTTTTTGTAATTCCCTCTCTGAATGAATATTTCATCTTTCAGATCATTATGAGTTGTGTCTCCATTCCTTTCTTTTGTAACAGGTTATTTTGTATACAGTGGATCTTGGTGGTTGAATTCTTCAAATTCTAACACTTTTGTCCAAAATTCAAGTAAAGTTATATCATACTTAGTCAAGGTTAACTAATATAATTGAGTCTTGTATAATAACTGACAGAGCAATTATATGTTTTAGTATTGGAGTTTTTAGTCATATTGAGTATCATTTCAGTAAACAAATCAATGTATGAAGATGGTGGTTCTGAAATCAATGAAATATAATCCCTATTGGTGCTCTACTGCGTGTTGATTTTATGAGTTATGAATTTAAAAAATTCAAAGTTCTCATTCAATTCACTGCATATCGTTTATATGTGTATGTTTTAATTCAAATATTTGATCAAGGATCAATAAAAGTGCTCAAAATTAATTCACGAGTTCATAGGGTTGGCATAAGGATCATTATAAGAAGTTAAATTTTGGATTACATGAAAGATATTATTGTAAGGAAATAATAATCTAAGTCTTGGAGGAGTCATAGTTTATGTCTTTATAAAGGAAGTTGCAAACTAAGAATATCACCCAATGGATAAGGCATTGATCTAATATTGCTAAGTTGTTATCTTATTGGTTCAGGGTATCTGGTTATTCCATCATTTCATAGAATTATTTTCATTTTTTAGTTTATCTGTGGTATAAAAATCTCATGCTCCATGACAATTGAAAATTAATAAGTAGCTAGCTCTTACTTAGCATTTTCTTGTTACTTTTGTGCCTCTTAATGAGATAATCTATTTAATCAAATTTAGGGATGTGTAGAAAGGACAATCTTGTACTGAATTTAGGTGTACCTACCTTGGTATTAAAGAGCCAAAAGTGTAGGGGGGTTTCTAATCCCTGTCAGTTGGTCCAGTCCTCTTAAGAATTTAATAATTGGAGTAGGCTTCTCTATAGAATTTACTCAAGAATGTACTAGTAGATTTAAAATCATAAAGCCATTTTGAGGAACCAACACACTCACTTTCCATTATTTTCAATTCACCATGATTGTGTACCACTGAAGACATAGATTGGAATATAGAGTTGGAATGAGTTGGTGGAGAGTCATCAACTACTTCATCCACAACTTTGAATGTTGGATAATTTTGGTCCTCTATCCATGGTTAACCCACCAATAAGATTGTGTGGGATTCTCTGGTTGCATGAAAAGAGTTGATAACATGTCTTGTGCATCCTTCAATCCCATCTCGAGGGCTTCTATAATTTTATCATTTGTAGATATTGAATTATATAATGATAATATGTTAATGTTTTGTATCCTTTCTTGGTGCAATCTATTCCATATAATTTATTTCTTCTTATGAGATTTATTAAAATGAAGCCCTTGGGGATTTGATTCTTCTTCTGCAACTCAGGTGAGAGTATTGATCTCAGGTTCAAAACTCATGGCAATTGAGAGTATTGATCTTGAAAAAATCTCAACAAAATAACTACAAAGTGAGAAGAAATTTTGACATATTTATATGCCTCTCTGTTGATGAAATTTATGTTGACATTATTAAATTAGATTCTTTTCATAGCCAACATAACCATAATGTGAATAAATGATGAACTCGTTAATCATTTCACACTCTTTCCCAAAGGGTAAAACTCTAAGACATAAATATATCAATGTAGTAAAAAACAATCATTAGATATGTCTTTGTGCCTAGTGTCTTCTCTACCCTTCCACTATATTTACTTCTAATCTCTTTAATCAAACACCTCTGAACATACCTTTAAGCAATGCATTGTGCTGAACCCCAATTTTGTCGATCTATCCTCTCTATATCTTCACTTTTAAGATTGTGAGCATCCACTTTAAAAGTGTTATAAACCATCCTAACATGATTAAAAATTATCAAATATTCTCCTAAAATTAAATCTCGTCGACAGCTAAATAAAGATTCACTAGATTTTTGTCGTTGTGGATGTAGTCCTAGTCATGCAATCTTGTTACATGCAAATCATTGTAGGACCCTCTTAGTCTCCACCCTTCCTAAGAAATTTGATATAGAATACCTTCTTCTAAATAATAGTCCATCAACATAAGTTCTCTTCTTCTACTATCCACATCTGAGGAATGACCAACAATATTTCCAAAATTATTTTCCACGTGTCTCTTCCACAAAAATTCTATTTTTTTCCATTGTCAATGAACACAATTTGTATCGAACCTACTGCATGTTGCATGAGAAACCAAAACCAAATGAGGAAGATTTTAATGTAAAGGGTTTTCAATAATAACACGTGCATAGTGGCCAATAACATTGTTCTTGAAAGAATCTATTATGACATCATAACCTACAACTCCTTCACCAAATGTCACCAATAAATGTGATTGACATTGATGTTCTTCTTTATTACCATAAAAACCAACCAATGTATCACTTTATTCTACCCACCTAACATAATTTTTAACAACAATTTCATCTTCAGCGAGGTACACAGGAATTGGGCCATCAATACCATGTTTGGTTTTATAAGAAGCATACACTTTTCCTACCTCCTCAAAAATGTAGTTGTGCTCTCATGGGATGTATTCCAATGAATTTATAACTTGCATCAAAGTTGTATAAATTTAAGGACCATCTAGATTCAATATAATAAAGCTATGTAATCTAGGACCTGCCCATAACTTGATCATCTCATAAAAGGGATTTAGTGCATGTACTATACCTTATCAATCCCTTTGGATGCATCAAGTTGTGAAATATATCCTTGACAAAATCCCAAACTACATCTTTACCTTGCAATTTTCCATGTCTATGTGCCTCACACACATCCTTGCAAAACCTAAAGACATCCTTCATTTTTTTTTATTCAAACAAATTCTGCTTTAGGGATCTCATTATGATAGAGTATAGAAAACTTTGTCTTTTCCCACCAAAGAGAACACATTTTTGATCTTTGGCTAGCATTTGAAACCCTAGAAACTATTTTGAGTTCATTTTGAGTCAAATAGTCTATTATTATTCCTCTCCATTTATCCCTCCCATGTCTTTTAGCGGAACACCTTAATTCACAATATAAACACACCCTAAATTCATTTCATTTTGGAATCATCTTACAAAAGTTGCATGTCAATGATTCAAATAGGATCCCCATCTCAGAATCCCTCTTGCAATGAATATGCCTATATGTGCCATCAATACGATAATCATTACCCTCATAACATTGAATAATATTGGTATGCTTCTCTATGGCCCATAATTTTCCATCCATTAGGACCTTTGTGTCTAATCTCTCCCCATTTCTATTTATATGTGAATACCAATACCCTCAACATTGCAGCATCAATGTCGATGAATGACCCTAAACAAGATGATAAAATAAATAATGTACACATTACAACAAATCATATTCAAAATAAATTTAAACTTGTCTAGTTGACATACCTGAACTAGAAGGATCTAGACTTGTAGAGCCTCTATGTAGTACATATGGTGATAATGAGGTCAAGAACCTTGTCAAAATTTGTTGGTCCTTGTCATTGGTAGGCTTCTTTGTTGGCATTGTGATGAATTTTGGGTGCAGTCACATGGATTTAATTTTTTGGTTGTCATTGATGACAACTAAGTCAGAACAGTCAAGTAATATAATTGATGATGTGAAGACACAATCGGTAAGAAGGATTTATGATCGAGAATGCATGAAATTGGCTAAGTCTAGAAGATTAGTAGATAGCGAGGACAACACTTTGGTGGCAATCTTGGTAGAAGTGGAATCATGAGAAGTGGTCACAAGTATAACATCAAATTGTTTAGATTTCAATTTGGTTCTGACCACAACTCATTTGGTTGATCGGTAAGATATTTTTTGATATCATAGATATTGAGACAGGTAAGAACACTTGTGTTCTTGAGAAACAATTGGTAGATCCCAGATCAGTGAGCAGTATAGTAAGTGCAATGATATTTGATGATATGATGACATGGAATAGAGGTTATGGGAGTGATGAGTTGGCATTTTTGGGATCGGTGCAATTGTATGAGGTGGATTTCTAGTGATGCATTAGATGAGTCAAAATGTGTTTGACTACCTTGGAGATATAACTTGCATATCTTGTTTTGGGTCGATGTGGTCATGGTAAACTATGTTTTACATCATGATTTTCATTTTGGTGTGTGGTAATTATGCGGGAAAGTGTTTGAATTTTATTTTTGGTGTGTATGATGTTAGTGCAAGTTGTGTATATAATTGGTACTACTCATATTGAAATGGTTGTTGTTGTTAGTGGTGCGATTAGGGTTTTTTGATTTTAAAGTGTTATTTAGGGTTGTGATCAGAGATCTGATAGAGATAGAGTGGTGAGAAGTTATAAAGTGCAAAGAATAGATCATATAAGACATGCAAGCAGTGCTACATCCAGATCATTCATCTTGTTGTTCCCTAATAGTTGCAGCAAGAAAAATCCCTTAACCGGGTGAACCCTAACATGTTCTTATTGTAAATCTCTTAACCAGATGGACTCATAGAAAGAGTTTTAAATCCTCTAGTGAGGTAGATAAGAACTAATCTAATTGCACCCCTAATGGTGTAATAGTCACTCCTAATAGGGTGAACCCTAAGAAAGGGTATTTATAGCTCCTAATAGGGAAAACTCATTTAGTGCGGTAGTGGGCTTGTGGGTGTCATCCCCATCATAGTTTTCTCCTTCTAACCAAGGGTTTCCACCATAAAAAATACATGTGTCATGTGTGATGAGCTTGTGGATGCTTGATATTATTTTATTCTATTTTATTACATCAGTTATGCTCTTTGTGGTCTAGATATTAAAATTGTTGTTATTCAGGTTGGTGGTTGAATTTGTTCATTCCCTGTAGGTACTGATTCACCCCCCCCCCCCCTCAGTACCTAAGAATTATAACAATTGGTATCNTCCCCCCCCCCCCCCCTCAGTACCTAAGAATTATAACAATTGGTATCAGACCTTTAGTCCTCTTGGTGATAAGAATAACAACTTGAGGAAAATATCCACAATCATGGAGGGTTTCACCTGTATGAGATACAACTTGAGAATGCAAACAAGATGATCAATGAGCTGCAGGAAATGCTAAAGAATTCACATGCCAAAAGGAGAGAACTTACTGAGAAGTTATGTGAAATACATGATTATATTGATCAAATATCTAAAGCTAGTATGTCTGAAGAACTTGAGGAAGAAATTATAGATCTGGTGGAGAAGAACAAGGTACTTAAAGAAGAAGTGGTGAATCTGAAAGGAGAGCTTGAAATTCAGCCCATTGAGATGTGTGAAGACCTTGAAGGAAGAAGAATAGTTGAAGATGGAAGGAAGACTGTAGAAGATGCCAAGAAAGTTGCCAAGGATTAGGATATCTCAAGAGAATACTATCATGCATGAGCACTTTCATGAAACAACTAAGTAGAACAAGAAAAATCTGAGAGAAACTGAAAGACTTAGAGAAGAGAATGAAAAATTGAAGAAGGAATTGCAAACAGTAAATAAGAAAATCAAAAGTTGAAACAATACAATGTGAGCTCACAGAAGATTGACGAACAAATGAAAAGACAAAGAAGAAACACAGACATAACCGATATTGGTTACACAGATAAAGGAACATTTAAAATTGGTGAGTCATCTAAATATGAACCTAAGAAGCCACAGAAAGATCTGAAGGTAGATTCAAGAAATTCTAGTAAGAAACCTAACAAACCTATCTTCTTTAATTGTGGAAAGCTTGGTCATACTGCAAATATGTGTAGGAGAAAATTGGTGAATAAACCTTACTCTTTTGATGGTTATTGCTATAATTGTCATAAGTATGGTCATAATGCTTGTGAGTGTAGATCTAGACCTAACAGTGGTTTTTTTTATGGATATTGTTTTACATGCAATAAATATGGACACAAAGCTTGAGATTGTAGGTCAAGACTTTATGCACCTAAATCTCTTGTCAAACCACTGAACCCTGACAGAAGGGAAAGACAATTAAATGTTACATGCTTGGTATGTGGTAACTATGGTCACCTTGAAGTAAATTGTAGAATGAGAACTCAGAGAGGAAATGTTGGACCTTGGAGGTCAATCGGTATGGCTTGTGTCCAATTCCATAGGGTTGGTCACCTTGCTAGAGATTGCAGATTCAGGAAGTGATCTCCTAACGAACTAGAGGATAGTAAAGGAAAGAAGATTGTAAATGTTGATGAAGTCAAACATGAGATGGAAAAGATTTAGGTGAAGAAAGAAGAGAAATAGGAAGAATTCAAGTCGCCTGAAGGAAATTCACCATCCTCTGGTACAGAGGATTCTTCTTCAAACTAAGTATATTATTTTCTTAGGGGGAGCACTTATAGACAAATAATTTACCGATCCCCTAGATTGAAGAGCGGTAAGATCTATATGCACATTATGGTGTAAATTTCTATGATTTTGTTTTTTTTGAAGACTTTGAAGTTGTTAGTGATTCTGTGTCAATTGCACTAAGATTTCATGGTGTATAGCTATTCATTATGAGTTATAGTTATTGGATTAGTACCAACCAGTGGATAAGCTTTAATCGGTGACATGAAACTGTTCCTACCATTGAACTGCACAATGTCTATTTTTCAAACCATAAATAGAAGAAAAGTGATTTTATTTTGCACCGTTACTTTCTTTCGAGCATTAGAGAGCTATCTTGAGCTATATTGTGCAACAATTACATTTGAGTTGAGATCTTTGAGCATAATTTTTATCGAGTTTTCGTGAATCCCTAACCAATATATTGCAAGCTATCAATTTGGTTTGTTGTTAGATTCATATGTTTTTGTAGTTGATTCAAATGGAAATGAACATTGATATTCCTATTCTGGTTAACATCACTGAGAAGTCTTGACCCGTTTTCAAACTCCATCCAACCAAAGTGGTCGATATTGATATGATAGGTGCCCTACCCACTATTCCTCCGATAGCGATGTTGATCAAATATGTTTGGTCCTATATCCATTGCAAAATTGAAGAATTGGGAGATGAAGAAATCAAGACAAAGTATGATGATATGTGCATCGATGGTGTGTTGAAAGATGATCATAAACATCTACAAGTGAAGTGTTTAACATATGCGGTGGATATTCCCACTGAATTCCATCCCGATTGGATTCACTATGTGTTAAGCACGGTTCATGATCAGTTTATATGGCTTGACATACCACACAAAAATTATAAGGCATTGATTCACAAAGTTATAGGGTTACGAGTGTAAGGAGTAGAATGTACATTGAGAACGGTGATAACACATTTGGTTACTGACCTAACCAAAACTAGACAAGATGACAAAGCAATAACTATTGATCATATTGAAGAAAAGGAAGTTTGCTTCGCATCCATGGTGATAGGTTATAGAGTATACCAATCAATCCATGTTAACAGTGTGCCTGGTGGTGCTATCCATGCGACCTATCAGATTATCAAAGATGATTCAGTGTACGATCTATGTGAAATGATCAAGAGCAAGTTTATGGAAAACATGGAAAGGATAAAGAAAGATAAGAAGTAATCACTTAAGTATGGTGCCCTATTGGTATGTATGTTTTTCTATATCCATAATTTCTTCCCCGGTGGAGGTAAAGTTACATGGTCAAAGGATAAGTCGGTATTTTCTTAGATAAGTGAATTCATAAAGGAATTGGGTAAAAACTTTAACAATGTTATGTGGGGATATTTCAAATATTTCCAAGCAAAGATGCATAAACGTGAAAGGATACTGACTACTATAGTAGAAAAGTACAAAATGCCATTTTTTTCTAATAGACACAGATACATGCATTGTGCAGGCAGTTGAACCTAGGATATATTGGTTTGCACCTATGAGGTATGAAGTAGAGGGTGATTTAGTAAGTCTGCATGCAAATGAATTATTGTTAAAACCTATAGATAAACAAGCACAAATATTTAGAGCATATGAAGAAGCCTTTGCTAAAATCCAAATTGAACTGAAGAAATTGGTCATTGAGAGGAAATCAAGGAGAATATTATCTAGTCTAGAACATAAGTTTGGTAGTGATGAAGCAGGTACATCTTGCACTACTGTAACTGAAATTGAAGGCCCATTAATAAGCATTCCTTCTACATATGCAAAGTTGAAGAGAAAACAAAGAAAACCAACAACAAAGGAAGTTAAATCTAAGATGGAACCAGTAAGGAAGAAAGGGAAAATTAATCCTACTATGAAGGAGACATACAAGAGGAAGAGAAAATCCACAGGGGAGAAGGAATGATTAGAAGGAAACTACCGAGGATGAAGAAGCAAGGACTGAGTCAGACAAGGAGGCCTTAAAACTAAAACAGAGTGGAAAGACAAAGAATGCCCCTACTATTTATGATGTTGCAAAAGGTGTTATGGAAACTGGTAGATTAGCTATAGTTGGCAAAATATATAGCTTGGGTAGTGATGAAGACAAGAAGAAGTTAGAGGATTCCATTGTGTATCATTTCCACAAATTTTGCAGAACACCATTGGAGATTCATTCATGCATTCCTGATGAATTATATTAGTTGATATATGCTAGACGGAGTACAACCTTGTAGTTGGATAGAGAATCATGGAGAGAACACTAATACAAGTGCAACTGGAGGTATGTTCTGAAGATGCCAAAATAATGATAGAAGCTCACAAGCAAAAGTTCAGAATAAAGGGTAGGGTAGCTAGGATTTTGATTGATGATGCACAAAACATAAACAATGAAACTGTTGAAGCATGGAAGAAGATATTAAAAATAAAAGAGGTAGCAGCGCAAGCAGAGAAAGAACATGCAACTATATGTGCTGGAAACCTACCTATTGGGAGCACGCTCAGGCATGCAAACGTTGGAGATATAAATCAAATAAACACACTAACATGTCTAAACATACTCTAAAACAAGGAATTCCATCACAACCTCCTATGAGTTAAACAAGGCCACCCAATGCCTTGTTGATTTTCTCTTAGAGAATTATGTGGGTGTGCTCTCCCAACATAATATTAAAATCCCACTTAATGATTAAGAATGCAAGCTAAATGACTAAAAGGAGTGAAGAAATCAAGAAACAAGTATTGAGAACTTGTCTCAAGCTCTCACCATGATGATGAAGATGCAACACTAAACTAGAATGATATGCAAGATCAAAAGACACTAAGGTTCATTTACCATTAACCTAGCATGTGATTTCTAGATTCAATAATGAACTAAGATTGAAAATCATGAAAATAAAATTATGAAATTCTAGAGCTATTCTAACATGATAACAATGCATAAAAGGGAGATGATTTTCTCTTGGCAATGGCCTCTATTTATAAATTTTTTGGAGGAAAGAGAGAGCTTGGATGAGGTGGAGCTCATGTGGCATCCACATAGGTGCCACATGAGGGACACATAAGCCATGCAAGAGGCCAAGTTTTCTCACACATGTGTGAGCAACTTGTGATGTGATGGGTCAAGGTGTACTTAAAGTACACATGTGAAGGATCTTGTATGAGGTGTAAGAGTTCTTGTCCAACAAAACACTTTTAGAAAGTGTAAGAAAGTGTCATCAAGGTTGTAAGAAACCTTGTTGGTACCAAATTAGGATTATTTGGAAAAGTCAATTTTTGGAAATTTGCTCACACATGTGTGAGCAAATAATTAGGACTAATATGTGTAGGAATCAAGAAATTAGCCTAATTAACCTTAGCTAATTAGTGAGTAGGTCTATTTGGTGAGAGTGATGTGAGGTAGGGTAGGATCTTGGTTTAAATTAGTTTAATCCAAATTAGATTTAGATTAATTATGGTTTAGTAGAATTAAGTCATGTGGAGGAATAAATAAATTATAAATTTATTTGAAAGGGATAAATGAAGGAAATGTATATAAATAAGATTTAATACATTAAAAGGGGAAATAATACTTAAATTAAGATTTAAATATTATGAAGGTGAATCATATTTAATTAAATAAATAAATTAAATAGATAGAAGAATATAACAAATATAATTAATTAAAATGAACTATAATGTTATGGGAATATTAATTAAATTAATATAAGGACGATTTTAGACATCTACAACAACATCTAATGATCCTATTCAAGTAGGTGATACTTTATCAGTAGAATAGTTAATTGGGGATGTTGTTCTTGATGTCCCTAAACAAGTGCAAAACATTGAGGAACAAAATGTTGAGTTATCTCAAACTGGTGAAGTTGGGGTTGAGATAGAAGAAATCATAGGTAAAGAGGACTCTCCCTCACCATATCCTATGGAGCATACATAATAATTGGTTTCTGAGAAGGAAGATGAAAAATTTGTAGAAAGTTTGAAAGAGGACACTTAGAAAGAGGCTCAAAAAGAACTTACTGTAAAAAGGAAATTGAGTCTCGGTGTGTTAAGTGAAAAGAAGAGACAAAAATCGGTGCATGTTGTTGAAGAAGAAGAAGAAGAAGAAGAAGAAGAAATGCTTACCACACCAGTGGACATAACCAAATTGAAGCCTAGGGAATTGATGAAATACTTAGAGCAATTAATGAAAAAGGATGAAAGAGATGATATGAGATTTAAGAAGAAGGAAATAGTTTTAAGGAAAGTTAGAGACATTCTATCTGAGTTAGTACTCGGGGTAGAGTATGATGAATAAGATTCTACGATCGATTAGATGGATACTCTGATCAAGGCAATTTTAGATCAAGGCCTATATTTGCAGACAACAACTATAAAAATTGCAAAAGAGAAATTGGAGAAGAAGATGATAGGTAAGCTAATGGAAAAGATTACTACAGATAGGAACAAATTGACCTATCTTGCAAAGGAAGTCAAGTCTTCATTGAATTAGGCGGGTCAGTTGTTTACTAAAGTATCACAACATTCTAATTTTGTCAAAGATTTGGAGCATAACAGAGTTGAAGCTCAAAAGGAGCTAGAGAGCTTAATCGGTCAGTTTGATCCTATTTCAATCTCAACCACTATTTTTAGTGGTAAAGTGAAACAACTTTCAGACAAGATGAAGCAAATTCAGCATGAGCAATACAACAAGATACTTACCCTACTAGAACTACAATCCTATTTATCACCTACAGTGGAGGTCATGCATCAGAATGTGCAAAAGGGAGATGGTAAACTTGCCTTACCAAACATGAGTACTCTAGACAAGATGGAAGAGATAAATTCTAGCCCACTTGAGAAAATTATTGCTTTGGGATACTTGTAGAAGTCATGGGCGACATCTTTCCAATCAACAAAGATAAATTTCAAGATGATATTTGACAAGATGTAAGTAAGTTTTGTATTATTGTACACATTTCAGTTTTGTGCCATTGGCATTGTTGTCAAAGGGGGAGTATGTGTATAGGGGGATCATTAGTCAAGCTATATGTACCATTGGGGAGTCATAAGTTGGTGTATATATTCTTTTTCTCTAATCTAGTATGGAGATTGTGATTGCACAATTTTGAGGAGACAACATGTGTTTTCCATCAATGCCAAAGGGGGAGATTGTTGGAATTATGATGAATTTTGGGTGCAGTCATAGGGAGTTACTTGTCTAGTTGGCATTAATGACAAATAACTCAGAATAGTCAACTAGTATAATCGGTGAAGTGAAGACACAATCGATAAGAAAGATTCATGATCGATAATGCAAGAAATCAGCTAAGTCCATAAGATTGATAGATAGTGAGGAAAATACTTTGGCGGTGATCTTGGTAGAAGTGGAATCATGAGAAGCAGTCATAGGTACAACATTAACTTGTTAATATTTCAGTGTGGTTTTGATCACAACTGATTTGGTTGATCAGTTAAATATTTTTTGATATCACATACATTGAGATAGGTAAGAACACTTGTATTCTTGAGAAACAATTGGTAGATCCCAGATCAATGAGCGGTATAGTAAGTGCGATGATATTTGATGATATGATGACATGGTGTTAGTATACAGTTTTTTCCTCTTCTCAAATTTAATCTCAGACTCTTTTAAGGAGAAAGGAAGAAGAATTAAAACTTAATACTAACAAATGAGTTTATCAAAGTAAACTCTCTACAAATTATAAGGCACAACTACCTTTAAAAAAATATTTTCAATATGGTTTTATTGAACATAGAAAAGTAACATTATGTGTGCTTTTCACCAGAAAACACTTAAGGAAAACATTCAGTCCATCAACATGAAAAGAATGTGCAGGTTTTTTGAGAAAATCATC
>MU223795.1:2850508-2860751 GCA_018584345.1 Thuja plicata
ACCTTCTTCCAAGCCTATTCCAAATTCAAGAACCCATTCAAGACTTGGTGTTGGAGATCTACAAGCAAGATATTGAAGACATCCTACCTTTCTACATTCCACATTTTGAAGCATACTTGTGGATCCACGGATTTGAATCCACCACAAGAACTTTTACAAGCAAGGTGAATTTGAGCATTTACTTTGTTTATATTTATGCAATTTCAATTACATATATTTGAGGTTAATTCCAAAACTAGGGTTTGACCAAGGCAAACCCCTCCCCCCAACAAACAATCCTCTTTTTCTTGCAGGTACAGGTTCGGGACTATGGATTTGGACACAGATCTGGATACCCTTTTCGACTTTCTTTCAGACGGTGCGAACAGATTCTCTGTCAGACCTGTGCAGGTCAGGGTCGACATTATTGGGTCAGGGCTGACATTTGTGGGTCAAGGTCAACCTTTTTCATAAGACGACATCAGATCGGGAAAATATTTCTAGGTTTTGTTTGTCTCTACGTTTCAGTTCCGGATCATACTTCATTTTTTCCAGAAATAGTCTACAGACCTCAAACAACAACATTCTTTGATCTGTAATTTTTTAAGGTTGGTTCTTCTTCCTATCCTTTTCAATTACTATAATTAAACATATTCATCTAATCAATTAACAGAATTTAAGATCCCCTTCTTTGTTCTCTTTCCGAATAGTTGATTCATTTATGCATTAACCCTTCTTTTGGGTTGATCAACTTGGATCTTCCATTTGTGCATTTGAGGATAGAAAAGAAGCATCTTATCTTCTCCCTAATCACAATTACAATACACAATCAATCAAATTCAATTAATTGTACAGTAGGGTTAAGGAATTCAACACACTTTAATCAAATCAAACAACAATTAACAAATAATCTCCTTACCCCTTTCCACCTCTTTACAGTAGTTATCTTGGTTGTTTCAGATCTTGGGATCATTTTTCGTGCATGGGGTGACTCCGTGTTAGCTTTTATTCATGTTTCTACAACTTTCTTTTCATTCTTGATCAGCATTGTAGACTATTTACCCGTTGGGGTAACCTAGTTTACTCGTGCATAGACGTTGTACGGAAATACAAATGCCTAAGGTAGATCATAATATTTATTAATCATTCATAACTTCAGTACATTACAATTGCATCTATCCACCCCCCTCTAAAGAGGAAGTACATCACTTATATAAATCCCGAAGGGGTGTGACCAACCGTCACCACCGATTCCCAACTGTCGTCCGGTAGTAACTAAATATCGTCGACTACACATAATATAACTAACACAACACTAAGTACTATGGCTAACATCATCCCCCCTAAAGAAAAGTCATATCTGTACGACAGCAAAATATTTGGGACAGAACAAGATAGGAATGATGAACCACGTACAAGAACCAAAACATGCTGCTCAGTCTCAGCCTCGACCAAGTGCTGCAAATCTACTGCTTAAATGATACTACCTTCATAGCTAATCTGTCCTCAATAACCATGCTTCCTTCTCCACACCCAACGACTGGGTACTCTGAGCCAACTCTTGCTCTACTGCCTCCAACCTGCTAGTCATTTCCTCCCGAGCTCTTTGTGCCTCCACCATGGCAGCCTCATGTCCAGCCAAGACATACTCCTGAAAGTGTAGTACCCTACTACCACTCTTGCCACCACTGGCGGGTGAACAATCAATGCCTGCAAAATCTCTGGCTATCATCTGCTCAACTTGTGTGTTCACAAACTATCCAAATCCATCTCCGTCGGCGGCTTATGCTTCCTCTCCAACACTTAGCTTCAAACTTCTTTCGCACTGAGTGGAACAAACCCAACGCTTACCCTGACGGTGCGGGTACCCCAAACTCTATTGTGGTGTGTCTCCAAAATAAATGGGGGTCTGGGGGCAATGCCCCCAGCGGGGTCGAGGGGCAGCACCCCTGCAGGGTCCTGGGGCAGCGCCCCAGGCGGGGTCGAGGAGTAGCGCCCCCGCGAGGTCCGGGGGCAGCACCCCAGGTGCGCTCCCTATCACGGTATAGTGCGGGGTCAAGGAGTAGCGCCCCCGCCACCAAGACCAATTTAGCACCTTCAAACCCCCACAAAAATTCCATGGTGCACACCATTTTTGTAATTTTCATCTGATGCCATACTCTTTCTCCCAATTGCTTCAATGCCTATGTAAATGTCCTTCCCTTTAGTGTCATATGCTATTCATTGTTCTTTAGTTGTGTCCTTATACAAAATAAATAACTAACTCAAAATCCCTAACTTCTTGGCTACCGTATGGAAATCTGCAATCTTTCTCCCGTGAGCAATCGTCCAAGTCGCCGTACGGGGTACTATGTCTCTCCTTCGACCTCTTTTACCCAATCTCCACGTGATTTGTTATTCACATGTCTCTCTTCCATATGGACCCCTCCTTCTAGTTGTGCCCTCCTCCTTACGGAAGAGAAAAGAATTATGCCACACAGTCTCGGGTGTCCGAGTTGCCGCCTACACCGAAGTCACTCTGGCTCTAGATATTAGATGCAATCAACATTTCCCTTGCTACTTGCTGATACTAGACGGTCTTTTCCTCCAAATATTTCTTGTGGCATATGTACGGTCGTACATAATTCTTATTATGTATGTGCGTTATTCTCCTTTTGTTTGTACTCCTATTTTCGTACGGTGTATGGTGTTTCTTGCCGTACGGGAATATGCAATATGCAGCCGTACGGAAAAAAAATTGGTCCTTGTCTGCTGCTAGAAGTGGTCTTTACCAAAATTGGTCTTCATTGCCACTAAAATGGTCTTTGTTGGCCTTTTCAAACCTTGTCTTCAGCGTTTGGTTTTGTGGGTCGTACGGTGTTTTAAGTGTTGTCCGTACAGACTCAGGCAGTATGGTTCCGTACGGTTTTTTTAAAAAAATTTTAAATTTTTTAATTTTTTAATTTTTTTGGCCATACGACATCAGTCCGTACGGTACCGTACAGACACTTAACTTCTTCTTTTTTTTTCTCTCTATTTTTATTTATTATTTTTTTTACGGCAGTATGGTCCTGTAAAACATCATGTCGTACGGTACCGTACAAACATTTTTTTTAATCATTTGCCTAATCTAATTACCTTTCGGGTGCCTCTCTAGTCGTCCCTCTGACCTCTTTGGTTTCTCGGGTCCCCTTCCATCCCCTTGGGGGCTCTGTCCATCCTTTCGAGTGCTTTGTCCATCCCCTCCGAGTGAGGTTTCAATTTGGAAGTGCTAATGGCCTCGTGTATCCCCCGTTCGTCAAGAGTCCACAGCTGGATGGCCCCGTCGTAACCGACTTCCAGAACTTTGTCCTTTGGTTTGTTTTCGATGGAAATCCAAAGACTGGAAACCATAAATTCTATAGGGACCACCATCACTGGCCCGTACATAAGAAGAAAGAGAACAATGAATTTAAAGGCTGCGGCCAAGGGGTTCCAATTGTCGCCCACACAAATGTCGTCACTGAGGTTTTTTCCCTTTGATTTTACCTCCTGGTATTTGATGGGTTTGTCCTCCGTAAACTGGTGTGCGGGGTGGCTTCCTCCTCCCTAATGCTCAGCATGTTACAAGATGGTGGGAAGAACTTGTAATCTTCCATCTACCAATGAAAGAGGCCATTCATTGAATCTCCATCATCCCCAGAACATTCTTCCAACTCCAACACCCCTTCGTCATTGGGCTCCATTCATCTTTGCCCTTCATCTTCTCCCAATTGCTCTCCTTCGGATTCTGAGTCCGAAGATGCTAACTCCTCACTCACCATTTGCGTGTGGAGGTCAATCACGTACTTCCTCCCGACTTTCTCCATGGTGAGTGTGTTCTACTTCCAGTTGTGGTTAACCTTCGCCGAGGTGAGCCACCCTTGTCCCAAAATAGCCTCATACCCCTTTTTCTTTAGTGGGATCACCACAAAGTCGAGTACAAAGGGCTGTGTCCCAATCATCACGCGTTGAGCCATGAGGGTTCCGATGGGTTTGATGTCGTGTTGGTCCCCTCCCAACAAGTTGAAGGTTGGAGGCCACAATGTGGGTTTCCCTAACTTTTTCCATGTCTCCTCTGGAAGTACATTTACTCCGAACCCACCATCTACAATGGTGTCTATGAGAGTGGTGCCAAGGATACCCATCTTGACGACTGTCGGGTACCTCCTGTTGTTTACAGCAAGTATCATCGAGTCAATTGCAGACCCTCCAGGGATGTCCGTATGTGTGGTATTTGGTTGTGTGGCCAAGTTCCCCAACAGTGTCATTCCCAAGTGGGACATTGTGTGAAGGAGGTCTTGGAGTTTCACTGGTACCTCTAATTGTAATAGTTGTCTTAGAATGTTTTGTTCTGCCTCCCTCCAGTCTGAGGTGGTGGTCATCTCCCATGTTTCTTTTTGTGCCTTCATTGCCTTCTCTATTTCTTCCTTAGCCTCCCGTGCCCGTTGTTTTTCTATTCGAGGGTTTGGATATGTGGTTTGCTTTTCTTGCCCTCGGGTGATGGTCAGTACCGTATTCATGCTTCTATCTATGTCTAGCCAATTAATGCTAGATTTTAGGCAGTTGGCATCCTCATGGTTGCCAGGACCACACCAGCAGCATAGCTTCGCGGGGTGTCACCCTTGTCGCAGTCCTTTGCAAAGTGGCCCCATTGATTGCAAGCTTGGCACTAGATCACCGGTTGACCCTTGGATTCATATTGTATTTGACTCCTTGTGTTGGTGTTGTTGTTACTACCCCTTCCGCCACCATGTTGGTTGCCTCCGTACCCGCTCGATGTAGATGGTTGCTCTTGGGCAAATAGCACTTGTTGATTCTGGCAGCGGCACCAAATGTTTACCCGTTGGGGTAACCTAGTTTACTCATGAATAGACATTGTACAAAAATAAAAATACCTAAGACAGATCATAATATTTATTAATCATTCGTAACTTCAGTACATTACAATTGCATCTATCCGCCCCCCTCCGAAGAGGAAGTACATCACTTATATAAATCCTGAAGGGGTGTGACCAACCGTCACCACCAATTCCCAACTATCGTCCAGTAGTAACTAAGTACCGTTGGCTACACATAATATAACTAACACAATACTAAGTAAGTACTACGGCTAACATAGACATCTTTCTGCAGATTTTCTTTTTTTGCAAACACACTGGGATAAAGTGTCATATGGTGCATGCTTGATATCTTGGACTTTTTTGTGATTTTTTGTACTCGCACTACATTATAAAGTGCCATGGAGGGGGTTTATTTTACCTTTGTCAAGTTAGTGTTCCTTCCACAACATTAGCCTCATGATGTGTGTCAAGAGAGTGATCCTTCCATGACACCATCTTTTATATGTGTTTGTACTTTCTATTGTACTATCTATGCTCCTGGTTCTTCATCATATAGTTATTCTTGGCAGCATGCTTCAGTGTACTTTTCATGCCTCTCCCTACTCAACATTATGAGGGTATCTCCTATTGGTTCTAATGCTTTATTTGTTTGATGGAGTGATCTATGTATCCAATATTTGTTCATATGTACTAGGCGGATGCAGTGGCTGGGTATCTATGCATTTCAGTGAGATGGATCATTTACCATATGGACAATCTTTCATTCATGTTTTGGAGGCATCCTTCCATATTTGATTGATCAGCTCTCCATACTTTGTTTACAGTATTCTCTACCTAATTGTGTTCTATTACAGTGGAGGTTCCAACAGTTATTCTTCGATAGTATTTGTAGCTTCATGCTTCAGTGATGTTCTTCATGTTTTTCCTTTGTTCTTATCTTCTGGGACATTCTCTAGTTTGTAGGCTTCTTCAGTCCTTCACTAGTCTTCATCTCTTTTCAGAGAGGGGTTTTTTCCACTAGGTTTACTCCTTTTCTCCTCTTTATAGAGATTTTTTGTACTTGGGTACCTGATCATGCCTTGTTGTCGGGACCCATTTCCTACTTTCAGTAGTTGTTTCTAAGTTTTTAGCTTCTCCGTAAGTTTATCTTAAGGGTGTGTTAGAGTAAAAATGTATTTTCACTTTTTAATTAAATCATTATTGATTTAATTATTAAGACACATTATTCACTTATTAATTAGATTATTATTGATTTAATCATTAAGTCACCTTTTTATCTCTAGTTTGCTTAAGCTAAACTTTAGACATGTTATAATTAATTCCTTTATTAATTATTCATGCAGCCTAGGTTTCCCCACCTTTTATTGTTCGTCTCCTTTATAAGGATTGATCTCTTTGTATTTTGTAATTCCATTCCATTATTATTGAATCAATTGAGGATATTTCCTCTTCCGCAGATCTCTTATTTTTGGCCTCCATAGCTTTTGCTTTTCTCTTTCTGTGACAGGTGTTTGCATGCGGGTGATTCTTGGGAGCTACGGGGTTGAATTTTTTATCAACTCCAATAGAAATATGTACATGTATCCTTAAATTGTAAAGGACTTGAAGTTTCAATTCCTTCCCCTTTGTTGCTAGTTTCCTTGCACTTCAAAATTTGAAAAATCAAAATAGTTTTCTCGTTGCTTAGCCATTTCCTAGGAAAGTCATTTTCAAATTGTAGATTGTCAATGATTTTTCCTACTACTTTTTTTTGGAAATGAGATAAGTAACTGAGAGGGGAGGGGTGAATCAGTTACTTCAAAACAAATCCTTTGTCTATTAGATGTCTTAAATACTTTAACAATGTTACTCGATCAATTAAGATATTCTTTTGTAACTTGGGTGTCAAAGCAATCTTTATAATATCCAATGCAATTATACTTTAGTGATTAAGTGCATAAACATAAAGCATAAAACAAATAACATATACACAAGTGACACCAAGATTTAACGTGGAAACCCAATATGAGAAAAATCACCAATGTAACTAGTTACTATTTTTCACTTTTTTGAAGTGAGCCATGTTAGGAGCCAACCCTGTTAAAGGTTACAATAACAAACTATTAGGTGTGACCCTGTTAAAGGATTTAATCATCCTATGAAGAGTGGCCTTGTTAGAGGTCTTCAAAACTTCAACATAGAAATTCTACCTTGTGAGATGATTTACAAAAAAGACTGTTAAGTCTACTCTATTAAGAGATTTGAGATCACTACTACAATTGTTAGAGAGTAACAATGAATTGACCTATATGTATAAGCAACTATCTTTCTTGATTCAGATCTCTATTCTAATTATTACTGGATCCTTGCTGATCAGATATTCTATTGCAGCTCTGAGTGATCTGTACTCAATCATAATCCTATCTAATTTTGCCTTCACTCTTGATATCACAGAATTCCACACTTTTGTTTGTCTTCTACACTTGCACACTCTTACTCACATTCAATCCAAACTTGAACTTTCATATATATGGCAAGCTTTGTCAAGTCGGCTTGAATATACTTCTAAATAATAAATCACAATTCAGTCAACCTCATATAATCAATTAATTATAGAATGTAAATTACTGTTAGTCGGCTGCCACTGAATGCCCGATCATGACTGAAATGTCTGAGTGACTCGGTCAACACTGAACTTCTTCAATACCCGACTGAACTCGGTCAACACTAAAATAACTCATTTTATTCACCAACTATGCTCGGTCTGAAAGTAGATATTTGTGTAACATCACTGCATAAGTGTATTTATACATATGTAACATCAATGACAATATACAATTGAATAATTGTCTTCAACAATCTCCCTCTTTGGCATTGATGGCAACACACCATGTCATAATACAAAGAATTGTAGAGCAACAAAAAATTTTATTTAATGTCTTTAGGTTTATTATGATTCTTATCCAAAAACTCCATCTTTCATCAAAATCTCCCTCTTTTGTATTATTCTTATGTATTATAGAAAACTCTCCCTCTTTGACAACAGATGCCAAAGACTCTATCTCCACAAATACTAAATACCAATAGTCAATACTATTTTACTTTGTAATTGTAATGTACCTGAATGTACTAATTCATCTACAATGTTCTCTGATGTACCTACATCAATTGATAGATCTTCACTGTCGCTTGGGTTGATGCATCACTAAACTATATTTTAGTGAGCTTCAGTTAGGGGAAGCACCCCTAGCTTTCCTCTAAGATACAAGAATGCATCCTTAGGTAAAGGTTTGGTGAATATGTCTGCAACTTGTTCTTTGGTATTCACATATTCCAACCTTACTTCTTTATTGTGTACCAATTCCCTCAAAAAATGATACTTTATTACTATATGCTTGGTTTTGGTGTGCATCACAGGATTATTTGAAATGCTAATGGCACTGGTGTTGTCATAGTAGATAATAACTGATTCTTTTACTTCTTCCTTCATTCCTGACAAAAACTGCTTGATCCATATGATGTTTGAACAATTCACTACTGCAGCAACATATTCAACCTCTGTTGTAGATTGAGAGATACAATTATGTTCTTTCTAGTCCAAGACACTAACCTCTTTCCAAGAAAGAAAGCTCCACCACTGGTGCTTTTCCTTTCATCGACACTTCCAGCCTAATCAACATTAGTGAATGCCTTTAAATCAAAGTTTCCACCTTTCTTATACCATAAAACATAGTCTTCAGTACCCTTCAGATATCTCAGAATTATTTTGATTTCCATTAAGTGATTGTCTCTGGGATTAGCTGAAAATCTTGCAACAATACCAACTGCCAATGCAATATCAGGTCTAGTGTGAACAACATATTACAATTTTCCAATCATGGATCTGTATTTGGTCTGATCTACCTCTTTTGAATCATCATCCTTAGACAATTTTTGTCCAGTACACATCGGTGTTCCAACAGGTTTGAAATCTTCCATACCAAATTTCTTAAGTATCTCCTTGATATATTTTGATTGAGTAATGTAGATACCATCCTTCATTTGATTTACTTGTAATCCAACAAAGAATTTGATCTCACCAAACATAGACATCTTAAATTCTTTACTCATAGCTACAGAGAATGCTTTACCTAGGTCATCATAACTAGTGAATAATATGTCATCAAGAAATATCTCTGCTAACAGTATTTTGTTTTTGTGGTCCTTGTTTGATGTACAGGCTACTGTTATCGTTGGTTCTCTGAAATCCAATACTTACTACATAGCCATGCAGTCTTTCATACTAGGCTCTGGGTGCTTGCTTCAGTCCATACAATGCTTTATGCAGCTTGCAATCCATATTCCTTCTATTAGGATCAACAAATCCTTCAGGTTTTTCAATGTAGACTTCTTCTTCTAGGATTCCATTCAAAAATTCAGATTTCACATCCATTTGATATACTTTGTATCATTTATGTGCAACATATGCAAGAAGAGTTCTGACTCCTTCAAGTCTTGCAAAAGGAGAAAAAGTTTCTCCATAGTCAATACCCTCTTCTTGAGCATATCCTTTACAAAATAGTCTGGCCTTGTTTCTAGAAACTGTACCATTTTCATTCATCTTATTTCTAAAAACCCACTTGGTTTTTGTAGACACTCTAAAATGGACAGACTTGTGACTTTACATTAAAAACACTAATTTTTATCTATTAATTAATGGTTTTTTAATCATTAATTAATCATCTATTTTTCTCTAAATTCATTCCCCAAATCATCTAATAAAATTCCCAAAATTAATTAAATAATTAATTTTATTTAATTAAACTCAATTTCCTATAGTTTAAATTCAAATATTTAAACTTACTAATTAAATTCTTCCAATTAAATTAATTTAATTTCATCAAATAATGCAATTGAAAACACTATACCACAATCGACTGGTTTAATACCGCAATTGATTGTAGGCTTTCACAGTATTATCCTGTCTATTTCTGTCTTCTTTTTTCAGATACTTTGCCGCAATTGTTCTATCTATGCCGCAATTGAACAAATTTTGCCGTAGTTGCCTGATCTGTGCCGCAATCGACAGCATTTCACCACAGTTGCCAGTGCTTTTCTGCAATCGACAGAAATTTACCGTATTTGCCAGAAGTTTGTCGCAATCACAAAAATATTGCAATATCAGATCCAAATCTTCTGTCTATCTGTTTCTAAATTGACATTTTTTTGGTTTCTATGCAAGATTGGATCAAATCACCGAGGACAGAGAAGGGTAAGTTTTGGTAAGCATCATTCATTATTTCAAAGTTTCATATACTCTCATTTCTTGCAAATAATGCTTTTTGGTACTAACCTGTTTAAACAAAGAAAACTAAAAGGAATTCATTTGTCGATTTGGGTTTAAAAAGAACAGTGCTTGCAAAACATATCACATCTCATATTTTGGATTTGGGCTTAAAATTGAC